>BGZK01002721.1:0-44689 GCA_005406025.1 Eumeta japonica
AAACTTTTTGTCAAATAAAAAGATGGAATCAATATTTTTCTGTTTCTCACATTTAGGAAATCAGTCTAATTAAATTTATATTTACGTTTAATTCACAAAAGTCGATTAAAAAAGCTTAATAAAAATAATTTCATGCTTTCATGATAAGTTCTCTCTAGAGCCGCATTTTTTGTCACAGAATTTTAAGCTGATACAAATATATAAGGTGGGGGAAATAGTTTTTTCGTATATCTCATATAAATTCAACATATTATTATTTCATGATATTTAATTATATATATATGCCAATTTGGTAGATAGTTACATAATCACAATGTTGTGGAAATTTTGAGACTTCTGAAAAAAAAAATGACAAGTAGTTTTGACAGTCCTCTCTTCATGTTAACTTAAGAGCACCTAAAAAATTTGGAGAACATTAAGAGCTATATGGTGGATGCATTGATACTTCACAACCAAACTCTTTCAGTATTTGCTGAGTGGCTAATGATGTGTGTGGTCTAGCGTTTTATTAGTGTAAAACCACACCTTTTTCTTCGTCAGTGCCGGCCGTTTTTTCTTTACTTCTTAATTGAGTCTCATAAGTTGTTGGCAGTAGAGATCTTAATTGATGGTTTTGCCCTGCGGTAAAGGTTCATAATGAATAATGCCCTTCCAATCCCACAATACACTTAACATCAACTTATTGCGGGTTAATCCGGATTTCGCTATAGTCTGTGGAGCTTGCTTGACAATGATTTACTTCGCACATTCTTGTATTTGTCATGTAATCCATTTTTCAACACCAGTGATCAGTCTCTTCAAAAACGTGTCAATAGAGAATCACAAACGAATACAAGATTCATTAGATTTCTTTAAGTAAGCTCGTGTAGGACCTAAGTATTAAGCTTATTTGTATATACAGCTTTTTACAATTGAGCCAAAACGGTTTTGCGGAAAATTCTCTGCTATTCAACTATATCATAAGAACTAATATTTATATGCCGATCTAGCTTTACTTTTTCCAAAATGGCATAGACTTTATTCGTAACAGGTCGACCAGAACGAAGTTCATCTTTGAGATCCAAATTACCGGACTGAAATCGCTTGAGCCAGTTTTGTACTACTCTTACCGTCACTTCATTATAGCGATAAACGTCACAATTTTTATTCACTGCTTGTGTCGCATTTTTCCCTTTTTTTGTAATGAAACTTCAAAATGTAAGGAATTTCTATGTTAGACTCACTCATTATGGTGAAAAGAAAAACAATATAAAAATGGCGGGATACTGTTTTTACTTTCTTTTTCCTTTTAAAATAACGTCTATTTAATGATACTAAAGATATCCAGATACAAACAGCACAACCAAAGAGATTTTGCTGCAAATTTTTGCTTACAAAATATGAAAAAACCTTTTCCCTGACCTATTCAATGTTCAAACTGAGCTAGCTTATCAAAAAACAGAATACATAATAATAACATTTAACTTTGTCTTAACTTTAGGGAGAATTGTGACCAAGAGTTGGCAGGCAACATTTGTTAGTTTGCTATTACTCATCATGTTTCGTAAATGTTAGTTCATCCTTGAACATATTGGACTTTTTTTAGCATTGAGTTCTTATGTAGAATTTAGTATCTACTAACAACATTTAATTTGTGTTTGGAAATGTGTAACCTAAGTTAATCTCTAATTCACTTTGTTCATTACGTGATATTACTAACGTTTTTTCATACGAATATATCAAGTTATACTATCAATCGATGTTGAAACTATATAGTAGTATTCAAATATAAAATCATGACATTCAAAGATGCTTATTTCTTTGCTGAACGCAGTCGATTAATAATAATTGCCCGATCGTTATGGTTTAGCTAAGCAATTACGTATCATATTTTAGTTATAAGTATTTTCAAATTAATATTTTAAATTTGTAATATTTTTATGTTGACATAAGTATTCCAAGTTTTCCTGTTCCAGTGTCTCGATAGTGAGTCACCGCCGTGAGAGGGGCGCGGGGCGGGGCGCGGCGGCGCGGGCGGGCGTGCGGCGGCGCTCCGTAAAAAATGTATACAGATCGCTTATGTGTTGTCGGTTATCTGTTGCATCAGATTATCTACAGAGTGATTTTATGCACGTAAGTTCAAAACAAAGGCTGCAAATATCTCACAAATAGCCGACAAATTTCAATTCGAAATGGAAGCAATTGTTTTACTTTGTACTACACATAGTCATATTAAAGATATTTATACCAAAACAAAATTTTTGAAATATTAAAAATTTAAAACCATATTTTATATATTATACAATATTAAAACGCTCGTAAAGAAATTTCTATTAGATATTACATCAAGTTCCTTTTTTTAACATTAATATATAGGATAATAATATTAAGTAAGTCTATTTTGTGAAACATAATCTTCTCAGAAATAATTTCTACTTATATAGAATTTAAGTCATATTATTTTTATTTCATTTTTTTTTTTTTTTGTTAAAGAAATCACTTATGTTGTAAACTGCACAATGTCAAACTTAATACGTTTCACAAAGAGTGATAAAACGTTCAACAATAGACGATGTTTTCCTTGTAAGCAATCAGGCGGTGTTTGTTGTCAGAGTCTAGACGGGCATGTTGGTTTAAACCTCATTACGAGACCCGTGATCCAAGTGACAGCGTGTGATCACAGATCACGAGAAAACTAATAATGTTCGCTCTAAGATAACACAAATACTGTGAACGGTCGTTCACTCGTGTCGTTTCTGTCGCGGCGTACATTGTAGTTGATAAACTGTAATTACTGTTAACAATTTGAGAAATATGAGCTAAGTAAATAGGCTTAAAAGAAAGTGTTCACACTTTGTAATATGAAATTCATTAAAATAATAAATAAGGTTACTTATGGTAATAACGAATCTAATGAGTTATCGAAAGTCCACACCGACATGAACCTCCTGTATATGCGTCAGGTGCCGAAGTGAGTCACCGTCAGACGTCAGACGCTTTCTCACGGCGTAGGCTCGGACCTCGCTCTAGCGCGTAACTAACAAGAACACAATAGTTTTTGTGTCACTGTCAAACCTACTAAATAATGGCCGAGGGTTAATTTTATAATACCACTAGTTCATTCTTCAGGTTTCACTCTTTATAGATTAGCAGGTCGATAGCACCTCAACTGTTCACTTTTAGACCCCCACAGCCTGAAAAGAATGAGAATGGTTGTAATAAACCGCACGGTTGTTGTTTCAGGGTTTCATTACCCTACTACTGAGACTAAAGATACCACGATGTTCTTAACGTCTCCACGCTCCAGTAAGGGTTAAAGGTACGGTTAACAGATCAAGCGATCAAGCGAGTACGGATAACAGATTTCTGACAATGTTCCTGACTCACCGATAGGTTTTTCGATGTTTAGCTGATAATCTTGTGTATAGCAAAAAGAGATAATTTTGTAATCTCGGGCACCACACATTTCTACTTCTAACCACTGAACGAACGTTGAAAATATATGCGCCTTTACAATAATCCTTTTTAAACACTCCACAAGTGCCGATAATAGTGCCGCTCTTTCAAAAGTGAACTAACAAAAACTTGATTGTGTTTTCTGCATTATTTTAAGACAGTTATATAAAATGATTTTAAAACCCACAAGCGTGGAGAATCTGCCAATAATAAAAAATAAAATTATAGTTTTACTTTTGCGACCCGGTCTCACTTCACCTCACTCCAACAGGACCGTAGTGGAGTATAGAGAAAAAGTAGAAAAACAGCATATTTACAAGTATACTTTTGACATAGTACCAAGAGAAGTATTTCATGAAATAGTTATAAAGACCAGCAGTTGCTAACTGCAGTGTCAAGTAATAAAAAGTAAAAAACTGATTGCTTACAACTACCTGAAAGATTAATTATCCTTTGTATTTCTTGTATTGTCCTCTTTTAGTTCCAAAAATCTTAACAAAAGCAATTTTTCCTCGGAAGACAGATGAAATTCTGGATCTATCAAAAAAATCCTGGTAAAACTGGCGGGTCGCTCCGATGCTATGACAACGCTCAGGACCGACAGTTTAAAGTGCGCACCGAAGTATGAGGGGTTCAATTCGAATTAGGTCAAATAGTCATTGGTTAATTCACCCATAATCAAGATCCACCCCGATGTTTTGTTATGATTCCAAGGTAAGGCTCTTATGTAATTGTCAGGCACCGCCAGACTTTTTGCACTGCAATATGTAGTACAAACTGTTTTCTATTTCTCTCCATGAAGTGTATTTCAGAAATATATACAAATGGTTATTATAAATGCATAAGTTATTTTATAAGAAAATATGGGCAAAATTTTCTAAGCCTGGCTGTCTTTAACGATACCTATTCCGTAGTGCCAATATGAAGTGTGCTACATTGCTAATCATTATAATATTACAAATATGTTTGAATTTATTTTTAGTGTATTAGAGCTATTGTTTTTTAACTTGCATAATTTCTTTCTAGCTTGCATATACTATAATCAATAGAGTAATAAAAGGTCACCAAAACCGTATATTTAAAGTTATGACAAAAGTCAGTTAAAGTGTCAGTCGTTGTATAGTTTACTATAAACTAAACCATAACTTAAGGTATTATTGAAATAAAAATGTTTCAAATTGTCCACATTTTCTGTTGCGTCATCTATATACGTATTAATTGTCTGATTTCTTCATGCTATTGAATATGCAACATATTGTACAGACTAAATAGCCGGTACTAAGGGGGAAGTAAAGTTCCAATCCCAACTAAGAGTAGAGGTCCGGCCGCAGTTCGTTAGTAAAGGTCCTCCTGAAACTGTAACTGTAACTTAATCGGAATCGACTGAAACTCCGCAGACTCAGTTCGACCGACCGCTGTGGCTGATAGCTTTTATGCAATTTGTATTGGAAATGTTACTGAGCGTGTCGAGTTCCAGTTGATTAGAATGAGACCGGTAGATTACCACTTTCTTCCTTTAAATTTCTACTTGAAATACGTCTAGAGAATTTTCTTTTATAAATTAGGATTGAACCTTTTACAATATTAGAACAATGAAAAATAGTGAACCTCTACAAATCTTAATGAGTGATTTTTTTATGGTACGTTTACTGTTGCTTTAAATTCAATTATATATAAAATAACGCAACTTAATAGTACACGGATTTCATCGAGTTTTAACATAAAATTTATAAGGACAAATAAAATATTGCTGTTATCACACTGAGAGGCGAAACTGAGATCTGATTCGAGTTTAGTAATTATTCGTTGTAAGGTTTTACCGCGGCTCTGCCCGCTTATAAGAGGATTTTGATTGAAATTTACATCTAATTCAGAACCTAACCTAATCTAATTTAGATCCTAAACATATTGGTGATCTTGATCCTACTTCCGACTTTAATTCTTTTCCATTTTTCTCTTCCTGTCTATCACTTTGCTTATTTTTTTTCTCTCTCTCTCCTTCTCCTTTCTCTCTCAATTTTTATGACTCTCACACCCCTCTACCTCGCAATGCGAAACGTGGAAACAAACATTTAAATAAATATTTTCGTTTCTATAGTTCATAATACTATATGTCGCGATTTTTCTTCCAATATCATGCGTTAAAATTTTTAATGCTAATACTCCTACAGTACTAGCAGTTCGTTTTAATATAGCTAATACTACAAGTAATTTATTACTAATACCATAGCTATTTACTAATACTATAGGTGTTTCTATAAATTAATTAAATGTCTAGTAGAAGAGAATATTAGAATTCTATAGTTGAACCTGGCCAGATTACGTATTTTCATACTAAAATAAATAAACATCTTAATCGAAACGGTAGTTCTCGGCCTGTAAGCGTACAAACGCACACGCAGAGAGGCAGACGGAGAGGTGGCGTGACTCACGACCACACCACACAATATCATATTCAAAAAAGAAACTCCATTTATCAAACCGAGACAATCACGTGATACGTCAATTATGTCACATTTGCGTCGTGTTGCATTATTTGTAACCCTGCGTTATGAAAATGTAATTTCCTAATACTTTCAATTAATGCACGTGTTATATACGTATGCTGTTGCATCAGGTTTTAAGGAGCCAACAGTTTAGACAAACCCTTCCTCAATCTTTAAAGTTCAAGTTGAGGGGCGCGAAGCTTCTCATGCTCGCATAGCGCGAGTTGGAGGTTGCTAGCGACCACAACCGTCAGCGCAGTGACAACGTGCGGAAACGAAGGTTTCGCGTGCTTTTCTTCTAAATTAAAAACTCTTTTGGTGAATTGGCCGCGGTCAGTATTTGAACCAGGCGACATCGTTTCGCAGGCAATTCTCTTGACCACTAGCCCATCGACTCTTACGTCACGTACGCGACTGCGACTTGTCGAATGTGACTTGATGTGTATTGGGCGTGGATGTGAACGCAACTGTCGGGTTAGACTTTCTACCGCGTATTTCATATTGTAAAGAAAAAATGTCGTTCTTCTGACTCAGGATAAGCATTACTGATTGGTATTTTATTTAAAATGGGTGTATAGAAAAACAAAACAAGTTTAGTTCAATAATACAAGTATTTTCAATTAAATATCTTTCAAGGAAAATGGTCGTTAATAGTATTTATTTTAATTTCCTTGGTAGACGATATCTCTTGGACAAATGGACCTATTATAATAATTTAATAATACACATTGTTTTTTAAGTTGTTTTAAATTTTTTAAGCTTGGAATCAATCTGATGATTAATGTGAAAGTTATTTCGTTTAAAATAAAAGCAAAGCATTAGACATAGTTTTTATAACTAGAGAAAACGCTTAGAGAATCACTGTGCTTAAAATTATTTGAAAAATTAAGAACTTTATCAAATTGTAAATTGATGAAAATTACTCAAACTATACTTGATATTTTAATTTTCAGGAAACCCAATTTTAGTTGAGTTCTGTTGAATATATCGATATCAGTTGGTAAATTAAAGCAACAGAGTGACAAGCACACCAACACACGTGCGCAAATATCACTTCGAAAATCGTCAATTCAACATAATGATTTTCACTACAAAGTAATAGTAATATTGAAAACTTTATTTTTTTCTGTAATAATGTTTAATACTAATAAAAGTTTCTACTAAACTTTTTGTAATCAGTGGATTGTGTCTAATAAGGTTATTTTTGAAGCGTTTCAAGAATTATCAAGATGAAGAATAATCACAGAGACTACTGTAGACTATGATTAAATGCCAGACAACACTATTGTTATGAGTCAAAAAAACTTGAAATGACTTAAACAAAACTAATACAGGCATTAACATGGCATTGTGTATACATGATTAAGATAATGATAAGTCATGAATCTTACTTCGAAGGCTAGCTGCTCTCACGACTTCGTATGCGTAGAATTTATTTTGTTAAATTGACTAATTATTCGTGTGCCGATTTTGGTCAAATAAATCTTACACGCAACACTTAAGTTACCTGTCGAACCCCATGAAAATTCGTCCAGTACTTTTTAAGAAGAGCATATTTAAGCAGACAAACAGACAAAAGTTCTAAAGAATAATCTTATTGTATTCATTCCCTACACCACGCGCAATCAATTTTCGACAAACATTTTCAATATACAAAGACGCGACGGCTCTCAAGTTCGTTTTTATGATGAAACAAATTCCTTGTACTGAAACACAATATTTCAACCGACATCGAATGCAAAGGCCACGAAAACTTCACTGACGTCATGAATATTTAATCGATTTCTTTACAAAAGCTAGCGCCAATTAGCAGCTTTGCTGACGGCTGATAATTGGAATACCTCGTGAAATTAGTACGCGAAGCCGTACGTGAAAAGGGTGGAATTTTCACAAAAAGCTCTTTGTGCGTCGTATGGGAGAGGGTGGACGTCGAATTAAATATTGTTAAGTTCGACCAGCACGTGAAATACAATATTGCATTTTTTTTTAGCATATCTTTAAATATGCGGTGCAGACGTGATGCGCCAATGTGATGTATGGAATTTTTTTTGTGATGATACATATTTGTTAAGCGATGACGTTGGTATGTAATAATTAAAGTCTAAAAATAGTCTGATGTCAGTATTGGATATTCAAAAAGTGTTGCTGTCGTTTGTGAAGAAAGTTGTTCAAGCTATAAAATATAAAACTAAGGTTAAGGAACTTAATTTTCAAAAAAAAAATTTTTTTTTGTAAAAACTGTAATTGTTTACAAATTACAAACACTAGAAATAATAAATATTTGTAAGTCGCATTCGACAGACGTTTAGGAATAACGATATTATTTTTTATTTACTGAAATTTATTTAACATCAATTACACATGTTTTTATTTTTATTTATTTTTATTACTTATGGATTTTAAATTGTTTTCATTCATTAGATATTTAATTTTTGGAACGATGTTCCCAATGCGGCTTGCGGTAGGAGCTGACTGGATAAAGGAGTTGAGTAGGAGTTGAGGTGGTGGAAATCGTAACACAATGAAAAAGCATTATGCTCCCTCCATATAATTCTCTTTCCCTCTCTGTTGAAATTTGTTATTTAGTATTTTATTTAACAATTTATAATTCACTTATGAAACGAATCGTCTTCATTAAATATTAAATGAAATTCTTTGATTTTATTTCTTACTTTTTTGCATTATTTATATTTAAAAAAAAAATTCTTTCCTAATGAGGGGCGGGGGCCGGTCCCCTGAACATATATTTGCTTTATTTGTATAATGATATTCCTCCAAGACATATACGATAAAAATGTTTATTTATATGCATGTCTCTATTAAATTTCACGAATTAATTTGCGTATTGTTGAAAATGCCAACGTCGAAAATTAATCCGAGTAATGTTTCAATTTCCCGTCGATACCCGTTGTGCCCGCAATCTCTACGCGATGACCAATCGCTTTTATGCTTCAAATATAACATATTCCTGTTATTGAACAAGTAAATGACCGCTCCGATACCTCGTCGTGTGCAAACGTATCGTCTGTCACCACGCACGTATCCTATGGCTGACAGTTGCCTTTGTTTGAAATCGGACATATGTTACGTTCTGATCTCTGAACATTTTAAAATGAAACTAAAAACCTACATAATAGTATTCTGTCAATGACGAATGAGTATGTAAAAAAAGTCGATTCTGTGAACTGGTTCTATACAGAAATATCTAAAATTATCCATATGTTCATATATAAAACAAAGTTTGTATTTATCGAAAATATGGACTATGTTAAGCGATAGCTCTTAATATGCATCGAGCAAAATAATTAAAAGAACACTTATAAAATCCCTTTCATACACTCGGGGTTACTTTAGACCCTATTGACTCTGTGCATGGCCCTCACCGAATTACATGCTATCTTTCCAAAACGAAGAACCAACACCTCAAAGTAGCTTTGAATGTGTGACAATATCAAAAAAATTTTTAAGTCATTCCTCTAATTTGATCCCCTGATCTATTTTTCCCAAAGTACTTACAGAAGTACAACTTTATAATGCGAGTTTATTTATATTTTTAAATCTCGATATCTCCTGAACTATGGAAGTTTTAATTGTATATAGCCTCTGCATGTATTCATACGTTTGTAAAAAATATATATTTTTTAATTATGTATAATAACATTGATATGGCCTCATCATTATTTCGGACTGAAGGTTTAGTCCTTAAACGCTTTTAACTTCAATTAATTAATAAAACTTTAATTTGCAATTAACACATATTATTTTATTATTGTCGTCTCATTTACTTACGATAAAAAAAACTATGAATTTTCAAACAAAAAAATATAGATGAAATTTCACGTAAATAGAAATTGACCAGTAAAATGAATAAGTGATTTATTTGTTGTTTTAATTTGTTATTTTAGTGTGAATCGTAGATAAAGAAAGGTAAACAGAAATTCAATTTTAAAACTCTTTGGAAGGAAAACATTAAAAATATCTGTAGAACACTGTATCGTTATGACGCAATAACATACCACAATGAACCTGAATTACCAATATATCATAGAAAAACCATACACGCGATATTCGCGTTGCTTTGCTCGTCTAAGTCTCAATAACACCTTACGAGATTATGAAATACATTTTATAATTATGTTTAAACTAGAATTCATGAATTAAATACATTTTTGAAAAACTAAACTTGAAATCGACGTTATTATTCAATCTTTTTATAGAGCGAGAATCAAATCTTTATCATTGTCTAGCGATAAAACAAACGCATTTATATTATTATTTTTATCAGGGTCGATGTCACAACTTCAACAACGATAGCAACCATTGTTTCAATAGCGAAGAGGACCGGGATCTGTATCAGGATCGCTGTTGCTGTAGAAATTAGAAACAAGATCGAATTTTTATTTTATTTTATTTTCCTGTAGCAACAAACAGTCACTATATATGCAACAATACAGAATAAGTCCACTTAGGTATGTAGACACCTTGAGTGCCGAGACTTAATGTATAAATGAAGCTGTTTAACAAAAATTTTTAGGAATGAAATAAGTAATTTTAATCTGTTAATTACGAACGAAACATGCGAAACGTGTGGAAATCCGAAATTAATATACTTTGCACGAATCGGAGAAAAAATTATTAATATTTCCAAAATAAAACAAAAACCTCAATTGTTTTCTAATAAGATGCTTACGTAATAAAGTATCTCAACAACTTCTGTGTTTAAAAACACTACTTCATAAAATGCCTACATGAGATATGTTAGTTTCTCTATATATCTATAAATCTTTTGGGCTATAACCCAGAAGAGTGCAACAAAAGAAATTATTTGAAATGCAATCTTATTGAAACTAGAAGAGAATAATTGTTTAGGTCTACGAACGCTCCTGACAGACGTTTTAATTTTATTTGTGATAGTATGTAAGGTGAATTGATTGATCCATTGATTTTTTGAACATATCTGGATCAAAATTGAAATAGTGATTCGTAACAAAATCTGTCCAATTGTTATATTGTCACTGGGGTCATTCTAACGCATATTAATTCGTTCTAACATATTTAGATAGCTTAACGTACACAAAAGTTGATAAGCTATACATATGTATAAAATTTGAATTAGCATTTGAAAGTACAGTAAAATATGTCTCCGCAAAAGTATTTTTAGGCGTCTTGTTGCTGACGGCGACAGACTGATGTGTCAGCCTGTGAAGTTGGCCATGTGCGACATCACAGTGCAATAAAACTTTAAATTATACACTTTAAATAAATATATGATTGATTAGTGAATTTAGCAGTCATAATTAAAAGTTGAATTCTACTTTTTCGGAGAAATATGCAGATATTTAACTTTTGTAAAAAAATAAGCCTAATTTTAATATTAAATATGTGTGAAAATCTCGATCTCCCTTTTCTTTACGGAACACAAATAATTTGCAACTGACCAGTAAATTCTATACGGTATCTGGCGCGGTGGTATTTTTATATTTATCTCTCTAATTACCGTTATTTTTAATTCATTTAAAAGAAATCTAATAATAAACAAACAAAATATGGAGTCAATGTTTGAATATTGTGTGTCCCGATGATTATCTCTGTGATAGAGTGCTCTGTGGCGTAACCAAACAGGCCTCTGTTAGTCACGCAAACAATATTTGCGAACTCTCGCGACGATTGCATCAGAAAACGTAACCGAGTAAAGAATTTGAAATAAAAAACTCCTATTTAAGAATTGCGCCTTACATCAGCCTTTTACATATCACAACTAAAACTTTACGTTGTGGCGTTTTTACCTGCAAAGAAGTGATTATTACTCAAAAGCAAAATGTTTTTAAATGACAATCGTTCAGTCTCTATTTTATATCTAGAAATTTACAGATAGCTGTAAGATTGAATTAATTATTCTTAATTGAATGTACTCAGCGAAAGCTATTTATGCCACGAAATATACTTGATATTTAATAGCGAAGCATTATCACTCTGTTTGTGCCTCTGATAAAAATACTATACCGTTCTGTACTTCGTGTGTGACTTGTCAATTTCGTAAACGACTTGTTCATTTCTTGTATGACTTATCGACTTTATTAACGCACGAATTCGACATGTCAAACACGCAATCTGAAAAGAAATATATGTCCTAAATAAACAAAATATAAATATTTCCATATTGTAACGCCTTGTTTTTTTTACGATGCTTTTGTCACACCAAAGGTGACGTATTCGATCGATTTTAGTCTAACGTATGTCTATGACAAAGTAAGACATAAATTCTTAATAGAGAGCAAAAAGGAAAATAATGACTTTGTCCTACGCACTTATTACGGTATCAACATTAACATTTAGTCAGCATTCTTACGAATGTAGCCCATACTTTTCCCAGTAAAATAAATCATTATTTTAATGCACTATTTAATTTTTCACCAAAAACGCTGCATTTATTAGAATACATATGTAACATTAGAATACATTACAGCCTAATAATATATAAATATTATATATTATCTTATACATACTTTGTTCTTATATTTGTTGTCGCGATCAGAACAATTTTTTTCCAAGCAAGTCACTACCTTATCCTCATTCCCTACATTTCCCTATAAATGGCTTTTCTGAGATTCGAAGTTTGTGTTTTATTTTTTCGCTAAATCCTACCAACAGTCCGATTCACGGAAAGAGTCTCTGGGTAGCGTGCATCAACAATTCTCGAAAAGGTCCAGCGACAGGTTTCTTTAGAATCCATTACAAATATAAAACCTTCGTATGTCGTTTTGCAAGTTTCTATACGAATGACTGATATTAATGAGTTATAACATAGGTAACTTTAAGCTCTCAGAGGAATTGATGTGTACCGTACGTTTCTTACAATTTTCAAGTCACAGGTGAAGGGATCATGGCTTTCATACGATAACAACACGCTTAGGTGTTAGAGTGCATTTTTCTGCGAAAATTTGTCAAATTTATTGAACTCCTGACTACTATACAGAGACAGAAATGGAAAAAGGCGTTATGCAGTACTATAATGTTTGGAATACTATTAAATATTAATTTAATCTTTTTTTAATTATAACATTTTATACTTTTGTTCATTTAAATGTAATCGTAATATATTATTGTCAAAAATAAAAAAAAATAAGTAAGTCTCCGTTGCATCTAAGATACGTAAATAGTATTCAAGAAGTCGTCATAAATATCATTTGTTCTACTTTCAGTTAGTCGTGGTAAATGACAGGGGCAAGTCCAATACACCCAAGAGAACTTAATTAAGTGTGAAGTATAGGTTCTTAGATTATAGTCTGGATAACGATTGAGTTTAGACAGAAACTTGAGCTGAAACGGGTAATAGATATCACACATTAATAAATATCCCGAGGAAGGATACACTCTTCTTTTTTAATTTCTTTCTTCTTCTTCGCGTGGTCGCTACTCTTTCATTCTTTGTATTCTATACTCGGTGCAGAACTTTCCATGTCCATTTCCAAAAATTAATGTAGTTCATGGGTAATCTTTTTCATCTCTACTTTCACTTTCTCTCTACATTCCATTTGGTGAAGTACCATGTATTTTCTAAGCAAGTCCTCTCTCTCACATGTAAATAGGGCGTCTAACTTTTATTTCTATTGCAGTACACCTTATAGCAAAGTCTAGTAAATAGTGTCGATCTCTTCTTAAAAATAATCGCAGTAGCATTGTTCTTCTAACCTTAATGAACCTGGCATCTTCGAGGATTACCTACGCTTTAAATCTAGATTTCAGTTTAGATTTCTTGTCGTTGACCATGACCATGTCAGAATAAGAAAGTTCTTTTGGTTTTGTTTTTAGTGTAGTCAAAGAGAATTTTTGGTAACTGTGAAAATGCCTAACTATGAAACTTTAAAATTGCTAATTAGACAGAGAAGGAATTGATATCCACTGACGTCATTGTTACATGACTAGTGTCACGTGGAATACAGTTAAACGCCGTTTTATGAGAAAGAGATAGCACATCATTTTAAATGATTTTTAGTTCATTGCTTTATTTACTGATTTTTATTTTGGTTTCGCTTTTAATCATTATGTCTAGTCAACTTATGCAATTCATTAACAACTATGTGTCATATTCTAAATATCAGCAAAGTACTCTATTGTTTTTAAATAAAATTATAAGTTTTGTCTGTAAAGTATTTTAATGCTGGCAATTATTCTAAAATTAGGTAGTTAATACTCTTCTTCACCAGCCTGTTGACATTCCTCGTGCTATACCAATCTACAAACCATGGTCGATACAAACTTGGAATGAGAGTGACCAAAAAGAACAAAGATAGCGAGGACAAATACATAACTGTATTTGTTTTTTAGTTGGCGAAGTCGCTCACACTTTTGGACTGAAAGAACCTCCGTCACAAGAACAATATGATGATAATAACTTTTCTGCTTACCAGTTTTTTTGTAATTAAATTTAATTTGATTTAAAAAGTTTTTATTGTAACATTTAAATTCTAGTAACCAATAGTCTCAGAAATTTCAAATATATTTCAATTTCTCTCACACTCACACTATTAGTTATTTATTTGGCATTCTTAGACCTTATTGTCATGAATTCTGTAATAAAAATTTTAGTGGAACCTTGTTATTGTCAATTTAAGTGTTATTATACTTATTATTTTCGGATTACAATAAAACAAATACCATTTTTAAAGTATCACAGTGCGATAAGTAGAATTGGTACTTCGAAGAACTTTCTAGAAACACGTAGTGTACGGCATCTTCCGGACAGGCAAATTCGACGACTATAAAAAAATATTCTGCCGTATCCTATTTGGCTTTAGGCTGGAATACCGACGAGTCTTAAATATCACTTATGACTTAATGTCACGCCAAATTAGGCAACGGGTATAACGAGGCTGCCCACGCGTCGCTCGCGCTTGACGACCGGGTGATTCACAGCGCGCGCGCCGAGCGATAGGCCCGAAAGGTAGCTACGGAAGTGAATCATCGGTAGAATTTTTTAATTAATGCGAAAGATGTCAATGTTCAAGGTATACGTGTGCGCTTGCGTCGAGGTACATGACTTGTACGGCTGTGTTTGTGTGGCTTATTTTTGGTCAAAGTTATTGTTGAATGTTGAATTACTGTTGAACAGGAGAGATTAAAAGAATTTTTTTCTTATTTGAAAAATTTGTAGCTTTTATAGTAATTTTCTATATAATTTGTAGGAAATATATACAAAACGAGTACAGATAGATTTGATAGCTGTACAGTACGACCCTAAAAGGATGTTATAAAGAATTATTTCTATATTTCTTTTTATTTATAATTAATGACAGTCATCTGTGGCTAGAAGGGAGTTAAGGTCCATTATTATGATTATAATAAATTTAAGCCTATTTCTCAGAAGAGTAGGTAAAGACTATAAATTTCCAAATAGCACAGTCTTCGCCTACATCCATTAAACTTTTCGTGCAAGTTCATCGTTTAGAGTACATACTTAAAATTTGATCTTTTCTTAACATAGTACCAATTTTTAGTAAGGTTCACTTATATTTATAAATTACATTTAGTTTTAAGGCCATTGTTGTTGTTGTGTCAATTGTTGTTCACCTCACTGCTGAGGCATATTTCTCCAAAACTTTTCCTTTGACATTGGGGGACTTGAACCTTAAGCCTCCCACACTAATCCGTTTTGATCGATTTCAATTAAAAAATATAAATTTAATTAACCACTAAGCATAATTTTGAAATCGATACAGAAGACGACATACCGGTACACAAAATATCAAATAGAGTGTCTCTGCAATAATGGAAAATTATAGACAAACAGACACAGATTACATGTTCGAAAAGCCCTTATTTATCACTAGTTGTACACTAGGACAACCAGTGATGAATAAGTAGAAGAAAGAGAAAGACGGTACCTTTAGATTCTAAGTAGATTTTAAGAATTTTAACAAGAATATAAAATTACCTTCTAACCCTAGACAATCCATTAGTCTATACATATTGATAAAATACTTGCGGGTATAATTATAGATGAGAAATATGATTTTAGACCGCGTACTTAATTTTCTTGAGATTATATTAATTTAATGTGCTCCCGCCCGGTTCAAAAACAAATCAATCAACTTGACAGAGGATTATAGAAATAACACTATTGTATGTTTACTATGTACTGTTATATGGTTGTGACCTTAGAATATTTTTAGTTCCTCGAAAAAAGTACAAAACAAACTTAAGGAGGCAAATTTGATGTTATCACCGTCAAACTGCACTCTCGATTACGAATCTACAAGTGTTAGGATATGGATTAAATGTTTGTACGTAAATTTGTTACATTTATACACATACGCATTTCATTCTAACCGTCAATAGTAAACGCGTTATAAATTATCTGTCCTAATGAAACTAAATTATGGTAATGGCTATTTATTGATCGATTATGTCGCTACGCTTACGCCCTTGTCATCAACTAATTGTCTTTTCAAATTGAAAATAGATGAACTGCCATAGCGCCTTAGATTCTACATCAGATAACCTCTATATGTTTTGTGCTTCGAAATAAAATTTCAAACATTACGATTATCGTAATATAAGATTACTTGATAAGACGAAAGAAATAACAATTATACTGCTTATAAAATTATACTTCTCTTCTCTTTCTATTTTCATTTTGACGATAACCAGATATTTCGAAAGATATTTTTTTTGATAAATATTTTTTTTGTATATACTTGTATTATTGCATTTAATTAATGGAGTAGGAAAGCCATTTTTTTTAAATATAGTATTCACCTCGTTCGATTTCGTCTTAAACATTTTGGCACACTGCTTCATTGTAGGATAACATATTATGAATTTCTGCCATCATATCAACTGTCTCGACCAACTACAGTGACCACTCGACTATACCATGACCACGTCGATATAGTTAATGTATTCTATGTAGAAAAGTCAACCATTATGTCGACTTTTCTAAAAATGTAGAAAATCCTTTTAAAAAGAAACCATTTTAGAATAACGGTACAAAAATATTTGTGCAATTTTTCTATTATAAGATCTTGTTTCATTAGATTTTTTTTGCCACAATTCATTGTCACTATCACTTTTCGTAAAAGCAAAACAAACGAGTCATTTTAATGATAAAATAAGCAATATGGACACGCTAACTATAAATCGTCATTAATAACCTTGTGATTCATTTACTACGATGTAAAAAAACACATTATTTTTGAGAGGATACTTCACAATACAAATCTGATTAACAAAATGGTTTTAATCTAAATGCAAAAATCTTATGATGGTCATCAGTTTGCATGGAGTAGTTAAATAATGTCGGCGCGCTCGCTTAGTGGAGTTAGCATAGAATAATTTTAAAACAAAACACGAACTGTCAATTTTCGGAGGTATAAAATATGAAAATGAGAGGAAAGTGTATTTTTTAATACGTAAAACATTTTGATTATCATGGGTGACAAAATGAGACAGTTGACCCACAAAACATTGAGTACAATATGGTCTATCGCAGAATCAAAAATACAATACTGTATGAACAAGTGAGGTATTTGTTTGAGCCGATAGTGATAATTTAGTTTTGTAAGTATTTTATTATGGATATAGAATAGAATTGACTTATTTATTTCTTTAAATCATCATACTTAGCTTTAAACGATACGGGACTTTGACCTTTCGACGCGAAATCAAGTGTAGATGGATTTGCCGATATTTATTTTTTAAATTTCATGCAGTGTTCACATTTTTTTTTATTTACTTCTGTTGACATCTGTTTCATATTTTTCTAAATTTAAAATAATTGCTTAATTTTACTAACTATTTTTGGAGTAAAGATACACATATTGTTTTATATTATATTTCGTTCCTAAATTACCCATCTACCTCCTCCATAGTGTACTCTTTGATATTAATTTCATATTAACAAACTTTCTATGATCACATAAAATATTAACCTAAAATCAAAATGGATTGCGCAGTTTGCGTAACAAGTTTCCAGCACAGCACCCTAGCGGAGGTGCTGTGCTGGAACAATTGCGGGGAAGTAACTCTGGATGTAGTTCCGAAAGGACTTTATATTTCCGTTATTTCAATTTGATTTCGGTAATAACCTCACATTTAAAAAAATATTTATCGCCACACATAAATAATTTCCGCGGAATTTGTAGATTATCCCTCAAGTCGTTAAACCGGTGCACTGCGATCTCAGTCAACGCAGTGGCCGCTCGTTGTCTTATGTAACAACGCTAAGACGGTGTTCGGGGTTCTAGTTTCCGAAAAATTTAAATTAGACCTCAACAACTACCAAATTGAAAATGTCTAGCGAATCCGGCCGGTGTCAGCTAGTAGCTTCTAGTCTTATTACAGCGTTTGCTAGATGTATTATGTGATTGCTCTACAGATAAAGTAGACGTGATGCTCGGTTCCTAAAAAAAGAATCACAGATCTCATGCTCTGTACAACCTTCGTATTGAAAATGTACTTGATAAGAAAAGAAATAAAAAAAATTGAATAAAAACAAAAACGAATGCCAAAACAGTATATAAAAATATTATTAATATATATACTAATTAGTTAAAAAATATTAAATAATTCCGAAATAAAATGTAAAAATTAGAAAATGTAAAAAACTAAAAAATCACTCTTTTATAAATGAGGTCGGTACTATACTAAAAAACACAAAACGTTATTTTCTTTTGTTTTCTTTCTCTTCACACCAAAAGACCCTGAGTGTAAACCATGTTTGTGCTAAAGTTTAATATTTGAGTGTAAAGACGTGGCATGCTTAAAAAAAGTGGGTGCGTGTACTTATGACGCGCATGAGAAGTTATACTTCTTTGGCATCATTAAAAAATTGTTTTTAATTGCATGCAAATAATCAATTGCAATAGTATAATAAAGGGACTGGAAAAGGATAGTCAATCTATCAATTAGAACCTCAATTATACAAATAACCTCAATTATATTGGAGCACTTTCAAAAGTATATAAGCACAATTTTTTTCACTAATATTTACGAATAGTAAATAATATTAATCAAAATATTCAATTTAAATCAGTACTGATTATAATTTATTAGCACATATATAATTCGCACTTGTAGGAAATTAAAACACGTGTTGTGAATATAGAAACTAGAAACGTGTGGATAAATATTATAAATATGAATACAGTGATCAGAGGCGACGATCGTGCCAACATGCGCGACTAATAGAGGTTTCATTTCTGTTTTGTTGGTAGCATTTAATGAATGCTTTAGCGGCCAACTTCAACCTGTTAATTTTGTGTTACACTGATGCGCGCGCATCTTAAAATTTCACTCTCATCATTTTTTCATGATGCGCCTAAAGAAGTATAACTTCAAAAATCAAATGTTTTGTCTACATATTTTTGAGGAAAAGCGCTCCACGCTTTTACACTCAAATATTATATTTTAACATAATACACTTTTGGGGTGTGTAAGTAAATATTAGTAAGACCAAGATGATGGTGTTTTAATGGGGCAAAAGCAGTATTGAATGCGATATATTTATAGAAGGCGAGAAAGTCGAACAAAAGAAAGAGCTTGTATACTCGAGTAGTCTGTTTACAAATTATGGTAAATATTACAGAAATATTGAAAGAAGAGTGAATGAGTCTTGCTCGCTATTATGAATTGTAAAAGTGTCCCACGACAACCGCGCTTAGCCATCCATAATGGAGTTCTAATCTCTACGTTTACATGTGATAGTGAAAGCTGGGTATTGCAGAAGAAAAAAATGAAAGTAGGATCAATGCAGTGAAGATAAAATCGCTGTGTGGTGTGTCTTGGAAAGATAGATGTAGAAACAGTCAGTGCGGTGTGGTTTGAAGGAAGATGTAGTGACTAGAGTGGAAAGAAGTATGTTGCGATGATTTAGCTATCTGGAAAGGATAAATGAAAGTAGACTGACAAAACAAATTTCAGATCCTGAAAATCGCTCATGGCCAGAGTACATACGTGAGTCAAACTGAAAATCCTTACAAAATAAAAATGTGAGGAATGTAGCAAGTTATTTTTATTATTATTATTGTACAAAATAGTGTTCGTTTAGATCAATGCATCGCTGTATTTGATGGAACTACTGAAAGAAATACTGCCCACTCGCTCTCGTCGGCCTTTTTACATTCAGCTACTACTTCCCCCGTGCCCGTAAACGAGTTTACTCGAAATGTTTATTTGATTTCAGGAAATAAATAAAAATTTGCATGGTGCCAGGTCAGGGTTTTAAGGGGAGTGAGCCAGTATTTCTATACTTAACGTCATCAAGTAGTTGTTTATCCAACGGTATGTGGTAATACGTTGTCTTGATGAAGGAGAATCCTATGGAGAGGTAATTTTTCCAAAACAAGAGGCTAACAATTGTTAGTGCATCAATTTGCAATGACTTTTTTTTTATCTTCTAAAACAATTATCGCATAATGACCTGTCATTCCGGAGAAAGAAGCCATCTTTTTTTTTGACGCTTCGACCTCTTTTTACTTTAGTAGGTAACTCCTTGCAATAAATCATCCACTGAGCAGACTGACTTTTGGTTTCAGGATCGTAACAGTAAATTCAGCTTTTGTCACCTGTCATCATTCACAATATTAAAGCCACCACTGTAAAATATTTGTAGCGGTTCCAATTAATACGACGGAGTTTTTGAGCGTCGGTCAAGTTATGAGGTATCCACCGAATACGAGTACAAAGATTCCTGATCGCTAAATGTTCATGAAGGATTTTTCACACTTTACTCATACCGATTCTTTTGTCAGTGTCAATCGTGAGCCGCTCAGCACTGACATGGAACGAATTCATTTTTTGTATCGACTCATTACTCTTTCAATCATGATACCGAGCGCTATCCCATGGAGATTCTGATTCCGATCCTGCTCTCGCCGCCAATTCTCTGTACCGATTCGGAGCTCTCTCTCTCGATTTCGATCACTGTCCCGCTTTCGATTCTGAACCCGGATTTTATTAAAGTGAATTCCGATTCTGCTCTCACTATCGATCCGGGTTCTGCTCTCAAATTTGATTACAGTACTGTTTCTTCTTTCCATTCCAATCACGCTATCAATTATAGTTTTAACCCCACACTCAATTTTAACCTTGGTCCCATTCTCAATTTCGGTCCCTCCTAATCTCAAATCTCAATTCTGCTTCCCGAATCGCTTACGTAAGTTTCTTTTTATCTACGATTTTAATCATGATAATAACATTTCCCTTTCAAGATTCTATTCCCGTCCTGCTTTCAATGCCAATTTCTGATTGCGAACCTGGTTTCAATCTAAGTAGATTACGATTCTAGTCACACGCTGAATTCAGATCTTGCTATTGCACCTTATTCCAATTTTGAACATGATCTTGGTTCTATTTTTAGTCCCACAACCTTCGTTATGTTATTGATTTCGTTCTCTTCCATTCCCGTTTCTCGATTCTGCTCTTCGTGCTGTTTGTAACTTCAATTCTGCTGCTGGTCACAGTTAGATGTGGAAAATATCGGTTCTACTACTCGGAAATAGTGTGGCTTTCTGTAAGTGAAAGAATTTTTAGGATCTGTAATATCACAAATATGCAGATGACGCCAGTGCAAAATGTTAATAGGCCATTTTCAGAATCGGTTTAGTAATTTGGTTCAATACTACAAATATACATACGAAATCAAAGAAAGATGTTGGTTTTTTTTTCAGAAACCTTTCCGTTTGTAAGCACAACTTATAGCCAGTTTTATAGTAATTGGATGAATGGTTTAGTCATACAAAAAAGACAAAAAAAATACGCATTTTTATTTGCTATACAACCCTACCACTTACCTTCACCTAGTTGCGAAAGACGTATCCCAACATTTATAATTAATAATATTTATACCAAATATAAGCGATCGTAACTCATTTCATAAAAAGTTTCATACAAAAGTCAACTCCGATACTGTGCATTTTAACTTAGTTTAGTTGTTTCTGAGATTAGCGTACACAAACGCACAGAACAGACAAACAGATGCAAATTTCAAAAGTAATTTTTGCTCTCGATACCGTCGTTACAACGTGTTAAATTGATTTTTTTTTTATATTTAATAAACGTACATGGCTCGTTTATGATTTTATTTTATGTAACGATAAAAACAGGTTGAAGGAAGAGTTTATTTATTTACAAAGAAATTTACGATTATAATTGTTCATAATTGTGAATATGTTTATTTTGTTACATAAATCAATTAGTGTCTCGAATTAATAGTATAAAAAACAGAATTGTTTTTATGCCATAATCAATCAATACTGTAGAAATTGTCACACCTAATTGAATGAAATGCAACTAATGGCTATTTGTCGATTATATTATCCTCACTTAGTCACTACGTAATGGTTTTTCCAGTTTGAAAACAAACAAACTGTTTTATCGCTTCGGAGCGTGCACAAGAAGAGTTTTACGTCGTTCAGTGTACCTGAAATAACGTTTCTAACACTATGTCTATTATAAAATTATTTCATGAAACCCATGGCGTGAAGGCTGTATTATTTATGAGGCTTTTCTTTTGTTTCTACTTCGATTTTAACGAGAATCGAATAATTCGCGCAGCATCAAAAATATATTGTATATTGTTCGGAAGTTTTATTGTCTGTATAATTCTTTACTTCGCACATAATAATGGAAAATCATTTGAATTGTATATTATTTTTGCCTCTATCGAATTCATCTTCAACGTCATAGCATCCTCTTTATTTGAGGAGAGATTTTTCTTGGATTTCTGCCGTGAAATCACTTATTTTGATCACATTATCAACGTTGATGTAAAAAGCAGCAAAAGGACAAAATACGTCTGCAATTTTGTTGCGATGTGGATTTTGTTTGCCAGATTTTTATTTATAGTAGTTGACTGTTCTTATAGTGTTAATTGGTGTTTAAAAACAGCAGATGCATTTATATCCTTTAGTTTCCTTTACACAGCTATAGATTTCAGTCACCTACCCACCTTGATAATATTGTTTCTCGCCTCATCCCGAATGTATTTGTTACTCAAGAGACTGGAAGCGTTCAGCTCGGGAACATATATTGCTGATGGAAATTTGAAGACCTGGAACAATTTCTTGGATGCATACTGGGAGCTCATGAATTGCTTAGAAGCAACTAAGCGATTTATGAAAGCTTTGGTAATAATATATACATAAAACCGTGTATCACTTCTTATCGATATTTCCCTCAAAATATGATTGTTTCAGATACTAGTTCACTTACTCTGCACATTCCCGAAGTTGCTGAACTGGATGTACAACATTCTCGTCCTCATCAAAAATTCCGTAAGCGATTTCTTTATCTTTATATGTAAATTGTAGTACAGTTTTTGATGTATTTTCTGAAAAATCCTTTATTTTCAGTTTTAGATGAACTGAAATACTAATAATTGTTTGTAGTTTATTCCAGAATATTAATATCAGTTATTTTAAGTATGTTTAGTACTATAGATACAATAAACTCAGAAAAATATAAGCATTTTATTTGTTTTAATTTTTAACCATTTCTTAAACTTATTCATCACAATAAAGTAGAATATACGTGTACCTGTAAACTTGTATTTTTATAATCATAGTTTAAAAAGAATAATTTTTTACAGGAAAAAACGTGTAGGATAATATTTAAGCTCATTGAAGGTCTGCAAACGGTATTTTTGGCCTGTGCTCCTGGTGTTATTGTTGAAACTATCAAATCTCACATGAAACGCATAAGGAACATTTTGACGCGTCAATTATATTTGACAAAAGGTTATTACCTCATTCAATACAAAAAGTTGATTGATACTGGTTTCACAGTACATACGCATTTACGGCATTCAAATTTGTAATATCATTATCCTCATTCTAGATCTTCAAGAAAAGGCAGATATCGAAACCTTCCTGAAGTTCATGGCGCTGCGTCCGCCCGCGCTGTGCTTGTGGGGCGTGGTGCCCGTCGACATGCGCCTGCCCCTCGGCCTGCTGAGCCTCAGCACCACCTACCTGATCGTGATCGTGCAGTTTTACCATCTCTTTGATTAGTGTTCTATGATATAAAGACTAGCGTCTAGCCGCGTGTTATACGTTAAGTTTTTCTCTCTTTCTAGTTGTGTGTATTTGTGTATTTGTTTTTCTATTAAAGGAATCCTTCTTAGAAAACAAATTAATATGTAAAGTTTAAAACTAAGATATTTAGAGATATATTTTACGGTCACGTAATATCTGTGAAAGGTTTTGACGCGGTCATTTAGTAGGAAATACAATTTAATGTGAATCACGGTGTGCTCATTTTGCTTACATCTTTAATATGTGGTACAACCACGGCATGGCCGACTTGGATGCAGCACGAAAATGGGTCGATAAAGTACCATACTCTCGCAAAGTACTGACGTGAAGTAGCAGCTTTCACTGTTACGTTTCGTGCATTGAGTGAGAGTCTCAGTGCCTCGCTCCTTCTCCATTAGATATTCTACTCCTTCCTAACTGGTGACCCACTCCTTCCTCGATCGGATAAACTGTCCCCTCCTAAAAGACCGGCAACGCATCAGTAACACCTCTCGAGTTGCGATCGTCCATGGGCGGCGGTGATCACCCATAATTTGGTGGCTCGCATACTTATTTGCCCTTTGAAATCTTACAAAAAAAAATAAAACTACTTTAGAGTGATCATTTCTAAAATTCGACAAAGAAAACTGCTAAATAATTATAACGTCTCTCTGTCACAGATATCATTCTCAAATAAGTATAAAACTAACAATAATTACCATTTTTTTCCGATCAGCTTATATTCTAATTATAAGAGTAGTAATGGATGGTGATCGAGACGAAACTAATTTAAAACAGCGGTTTTGATTTTTTTTTATTTCTTATTATATTTGATTTCTTATGATTAAATAAATTTAAGAGTTTGATCACGTTCTACATCGATGACCATCTAAGAACGTTTACGTAAATAAATTTAACGTCCTTGTTTTTATATTACAAATAGACATATGTAAAGTAAAAAGAAAAATAGAATCCCATATTTATTTTAGAAAATAAGTATTTAAATTATAATGTCTCCACATTATGATCCTCGTTTACTGAATTGTTCGCTAAATTGCAGTGTAGTGTGGTTTGGCTTAATAATTTTAAAATCATTACAATGATGTATCAAAATATTTGAATAAAGGACTTTATATTGTAAGAAGAATTATTTATCGCCCTCAAATTACTCAATACTTTGATAGATTCAGAGCTATTAATTGAACACATTATCAAATTTAAAACATATCTTAATATATGTAATTTTTCTGTACATGTGTTTGTCACTGAACTCCTAAACGGCTGGACCGATTATGATGAATTTTTTTTTAGGTATGTTTGAGTAGCACCCTGGTAGCTTTAGATTTACAAATTGATACTTATTACTTTCAAAATACTCTGGCTGTCTGTCGATAAAGTGTCTACCTGTCCGAATTAATCGCTAAAAAGGCTGAATGAATTGCAATAAAATGCATAGAGACAGACTGTCTTCAATGAGAGTGTATTTTGTCCGTTTTCTTTGAGTGTTTAAGCCAATTATTCAAGTACTATGAAATTGGCGTGTGAATATAAAGCTTTCTGAAAAGAAAACTAGAATATCTGAAATCGTCTATGTATTTGTACTCTGGAACAAAATTATTAAATTGATTCTAAAAATTGCACTACTAAGAAGCTCTTTGTGTGAAAGTGACTATATATATTTCGCCTTGGCTTCATCAAAATATTGGGGCTACTATAAATTAAAAAAACAATATTCATAAAAATCCACAATTATTCGAAGTAATATAACCTAAATTTTATTCTGATACTAGCATTTGCTCCGACTTTGTCCAAATAGGAACCGTAACTCTAACGGAATTAAAATCATAAGAAGGGCAAAGAGCAGAATCGAGAGTCAAGACCGCGAGGGACCAAACTCGAGAACGAGACCAAGGTCAAAATCGAGTGTAGGACTAAATTTAGAATAAAAAGCGTAAACGGCATCGAAATTAAGTGAGGAACCAGAATTAGAATATATATAGATCACGATCATTCCGCATGTGAATGGAGAGTGAGAAAAATGGGAATCGAGAACAAGACCGGAACCAGGTACGAGAACGGAATAACGATCGGGAACATGATTGGAAACGTTATCGATCGATACACAAAATGGAGGATTTCGTTTTATATCCACACGGGTGTAGCCGCGAACGAAAGCTAGTAAGTAAATAAAATTATTGGTAAAAACTTTAGAATTTGAAATATGCAAGACCTACAAAGGTTGACAGAAGAACATATGATGAGTGCGGTTGTTTACGTTGACAACCACCTCTAAAAAGCCTTATGATTTAGCAACATATCGAATATCACCCTAATGATCTGATTATAAAAGCAGGTTTCGGGAACCACAACAGAGGTTCAAGATTTAATAAGTTTCAAATAATATTCACTGTTTGTTAATTACAAAAATTTATTTAATAGAATAATTTTGTTTGCTAATATTAATTTTGTACACGTAATAATTAATATTGTTCGTATTATGCTGTAAGAAGGTTTGTTCTGGGTCTTGAAAATAAAATCTTGTTCTTGTTAAAGCATGTCCAGTTGATGGATATGGAGTACGGAGAATGGTGAATGGTTCCTAAATGCAGCCCCTGCAACACCTGCACTATATTTTGATACACTGTTTTTTGATCAGTGTATGACCTTATATTATTTCAGTTATTTGTACTAATTGTTTTTCTACCAACTCCACCTCATTGTCCAAATTTTTTATCTGTAATTATGATTTGTTATCATAGCACAACTGCCTGATTACACTAACAGAATAAAAGTCAAATAGCTATAGCAAGCGCAACAAATTAATAGTGATGTCATTATGACAACCTTCCCTTGATTTTGATAGTTTTATTGTATTTGCGTCATTTATTTCAAGAAATACGTTAACTAGAATCCATAACGCATCAAATGAACCTATTTTGACTATTAAGAAATCGAAGGTTTCATAAATGGTATTACGCGAAACACTAAGTACCACACCAGCGAGAGAATTATTAAGACGATCGAGTCTTGTTTCTTTATGATGTAAAAATTGCATCATAAATCAGCTTTACCGCTGCACAACCTCGACTGACGTACTTTTACGTCACAACCATACAGATCTTAATAAGTAAGTATAAGCAGTCCGCAGTGCATTTACTGCAAGGCTGACGTCGTAGTGCAATCATTAAGTAGACTTCGTTTTGGTACCAGTTTAACTAGCTCCAAATTAGAGTGATGCTTGATACGATATATATATACATACACACACATATATGTGTGTGAACATATATAGAGAAAAGTTTGCTACGAAGTCTTAGTATCAATTCAATCAAATGGTGACGTCTTTTTTTCCTTATCAAAGTCCAATCGCTTGATCCAAGATGGGATAGAAATAAATAAAAATAGTCGAAGGCTGTACCTCTGTATAAGGATAACAAAATTTACAAGAATTTAAGATTGTGACGTAATCTTTATTTAAACTTTACATCTCCAACGTAGCATAATACGTGGTATATTTGTCATAATGGGGATCGTAAGGATACGATAATACTTAATGTCTAGTTAGTTTCTTGAGCCTGTATTTTTCGTATCACATCAGTTTTTCATCCCTTACTTTAGTTGAATTAGTTAAAAACAATTTATAAACAATACAATAAAGAGTCGTTCGAACGGGTCATAGCAAATATTAATAATTCATTTCGAATACACCAACGAATTTAATTTAGTTTTAATTACTTTCATTTAATTCTATTTTAAAATTATTCTAATTAGTTCTAACATACCGTGAAAACTATTTCTTAATATATTCAAAGACTTTTGTTTACAGTACGATGAATTAATATTATACGTATACAAATGTACAAGTTCATATGTCATATAATTCAATTATTTAAACCAATTACATAATACGATGGAAAAAACAATTTGTCCTTACTGTTATCTCAAGGTAAATCTAAAGCATCGTAAATTATAACACCTAATGAAATACTAATGATTGTTCATCGCTGGTTGTCATTTCATTCCATTTAAGTGTGCAATTGCTTCCCGAAATCGAAAGTGGGTACACGTTTGCATCAAGTGTCGTGAGTTACGTAGCGCTATGATTGTTACGAAGTTCGCCAACGAGTCTTACGACATGAAGTGGGTACTGTACTTCAGGCTCGTCTTCTGTCACTTCTTTGATTTGGATTCGAGCCGAATTTTCCGTACAGCAGCAAAAATGTATTGCCTCCTGCTAGGAAGTTTCCTTGTCTGTGTGAATTTATATTTAACAAAAGACGAAAACGTCTCATTTCGATTGACTTGCATTTTCATATGTATCGAATTTATGCTTACCGTTTCAATATCCTATTTCTTCGAAGAGAAATGCTTCATTAGTGTCTGCCGCGATATGAAATCTATCGATTATTTTCTTGGTATAGATAAAAAATTCAACAAGATTATAGCATATATTTGCAATTTCTCTGCTATTTGGCTGTTATTTACTAAAATAGTTTTTGCTTCAAGTTATTGCTACAATCATTTTGACGTTTGCCAAATTGGTTGGTATAAATTAATTGTCCCTGGTTTTATATCTAGTGCTGTAGATATCAGTCACCTACCCAGACTGATCTCATTATTTATTATTTCATCGCGAATGTACTTGTTGAGCAAGAAGCTCGAAAATATGACCTCAAGAGAAAACTCAGAAGACATACATTCTAAGAGATTGAGCGATTACATGGATGCGTACTGGAGTATCATGAATTGTTTCGAATCGATTAAACAATTGACAAAAAATTTGGTAATACTGATATCACCCTAAAATTTTGAATGTGCTCATTTATGGAATTTACATTAAAACACAATTGTTCCAGATACTGGAGAATCTGCTTTGCAGCTTCCCAAAGTGGCTGACTTGGATGTACACCAGTGTCCGATCGTTCAAAGATTCTGTAAGCCGCTTTGAATTGTGGCACACCGTGACATATTATTTAGTGTTTTATTCATTATTTTTCTACTTTTCACAAAATAAATTATGCTGTTTCGTTTATAAAATAATAAAAAATAGCATATTAGTATTTAACTTGATGAAGTAAACTAAACAAGAACTGAATATATCAGTCGTGTACAATTATCGCACTTGTATCTACGATTGTAATATATAATTGTGTACATGTATATATAGATTTTGTTTTAATTTACGTATTAGGCCATTAACCACTAACTGCACCACAAACTACGTAATACATTTATTGTATCAGCTTTGAATCAGCCCATTTCTGTGGCATACCCTACGACAATTGTTTTATGTCAGCTTTAAATAAAAAAATTGTAAATATTAATATGTTTACATTTTTTATTTAAGAGTATGAAAAAACAGCGTATTGTATATTTCACAGGAAACGAACGTTAGTGTGATGTTGAGCTTTATTGTAAGATTGCAAACCGCTTTTATAAGCTCTCTACCGGGCATCATCACTGGAACGACACTATCACACGTAGCTCGTATAAAGTACTCTTTAATTCACCGATTGTATTTAACAAAAGGTAGGTGATAAGTTTTCTAAGAGAATACTAGTATTTTTATTAGATACTAGCTTTCATTTGCAGCTCCGCCCGCTTGGTCATTTCGATACCAACGCTGAGTCCACTATAATTTCGATACCGGTTCCGCTATTGGTGTGTTTTTATTGAAATACCAAATTCATGCGAACGAAACCGCGCGTACAATTAGTGTAGTTTTTGATCAGTTGCGAAAATGTACATAATGTAAAAAAATGCATTTACGCGGGATAAGAACCTTTCTATATGTTACTCTGAGGTATAAACTATTACCATAGCGAATTTTATTAAATTCTGTCCAGTTATTTATTAACCACTTATTTGCGGAGTTCGTAAATAAATGCATAGAAGACAGAAAAAAATTCTAAAATCCATTGAAATGTATTTTGTTAACGTTTCTAATGCCCCTCTGAATAATTTTTCTTAAATATCTTTAATGTACAGATTTTTTCTTTACTGCTTTATTGTGTAGATTATCGTTAATTAATAATTTTATATTTTTAAGTACTGTCTTACTTTACCTTGATTTTGCCTCAAATAATATCATTATCCTCATTCCAGACCTTAAAGAAAAGGACGATATCGAAACTTTCCTGAAGTTCATGGAGCTGCGTCCGCCCGAGTTGTGCTTGTGGGGCGTGGTGCCTGTCGACATGCGCCTGCCCGTGGGTCTGTTGAGCCTCGTCACCACCTATCTGATCGTGATTGCGCAGTTTGATCACCTCTTCGATTAATGTACTATGATCTGAACGTAGCGTCTGCTCAAGTCATATGTGTTAACGTGTGGAGTTATGAAGTTTAGTTATTAAATATTTTTTTTATAGCAGACCGAGAGGTAAACTAGCATGCGAACTTCCATAAAGTAAGTGTTCACCACCGCCAATGGACACTCGCAACTCGAAGGGAGGAGAGTTGGTTCCGGAAGTGGGGGATGAAGAGGACAATGAGCGATGGGAACTTTCACTCACTGGGCAAAACTCAACAGCGGAAGCTGTTACTTCTCGTCTGTATTCTGCAAGAATGTGGTACTTCATCGACTGTATTGGCCAATAACAAGTATTGGGTTTCCTAACAAATAACTCGACACATTTATGAATTTCCATCGATAGAAGTACCTCTCTCTTTCTAAGTGCACGTTTGTATGTGTATGGGTATGAGTTTTTACTATCACAGGTGTTTTTCTTAAACACCGTTTAGATCATATAAATGCAAATTGAGATACTTGAAAGTATCTATTTCTATAAATTGAATTTGAAAATTTTGAACATGGCTATTTTCTAGGAAATATAATTTGATATGAAGCAATAATACAATTTGCAGTATTTTTTAATCGGCCCATTTTAAAATTTTGATGTTCGAAGAAAATTTCAATCTCGTAGTTTTGTATCTTTCATGTGCATTGCATTATCTCTTTTTTCTTTTTGTCATACACAAAGTATTATCACAAAAGACAATGAGAGATAGGTACATCATCTGAATATCATAGATATTGTCGTTAAATATCAAAGATGAGCATTCACTAAACTCTCGGTATAGATATGAAAACAAAAAAATAGAATTGCAATTTATTTAGTTTCAATTTGATCCCTACTTAATGCAATTCTTGGATTTATTTTTAAGTTGTTAAAAGGAGTTGTCATTTTCTTTGTTAAAATATACTCATTCACTCGAATATTTTTTTTTTCATATTAGAGAATAACAAATAGTCATTAGACGCCAGATCTGGTCTGTACATCATCTCAAGCTCGCACTCACTTGTGGTAGCTTATGCCATTTGGATAGTGCGAACTGATGCATTGTCAAGCAAATACAACAACTTTTGTAGTATTTCTCCTTCCTTTGTTAAAGCCTGCTTATTATTTGCATAGAATATTAGCATAGTACGCTCCCGTCACATAACACTTTTGTATCTTTCTTTACATTCCATCTGCAATATCCCCATATCATTTCAAAGAATTGCGTACATTTTCTTTCCCGTTAAAAGAAAGAGCTTGAGTTTCTTTGAATAATAAACAACGAATACTAATTTCACAACAAATACCAACCGTTTACTCTTTAATACATTTTTGGCTTTTGCCTTGTTTGGTTAAGAATTTAATAAATATTCCAACCGAAAAAGTGAATTTTTTTAAACAATGAGTATACATGTCTAATCTATGTGTCTCGATGGAACAAAACAATTTTTGCAAATTTGCCTCGTCGTTTCTTTCGAATTTCGTTGCAATTTAAAAAGCAATTGTTTTATTTGTCCTGCATACAGAGAGCACGTAATAATAGCTTCACGTTAGAAATATTCTATAATATAAAGGAGGCTTCCCTTACTATCCCTGTAAAGAGAGCACATGATCTTGCCGGCAGAACGATTAGGCTCATATTTTTTAAAATTGAAGATAATGGTCTTTAAGAAGTCATATACTGTAATTTTGTTTCTGGATCGTAACTATGAAGCTACGTTTCATTTATAATTGTCAATCGAGCGAGAAAACTATCCGGATTCTGTAGTAACGGTTCCAAAGAAACTCGAGCAATGTTCAGCCTTGTGTGCGTTTGTGCATCGGTGAGTATTCTGGGGACCAAACGTGCAGATACTATTTTCATTCTTAAACTTTCCCGTAAAATGCCATACACACTACCGTTCTAAACGTATGTTTCTTAGACTATAAAATGCACCGTGACACAATGATCTACTAAACCAGACTTTTTTATTGTTTCTTCGGTCACTACCGTCGTTGGGCGACCCGAACAAGAATCATTTTTGGTGGATGCTCTTCCACGTTTGAATTCGGCGCAATGACGAGCAACTGTAGAAAACCATAGAGCAATTTCTCCTAAAGTATCCTGCAAGTTTTGTTTAACTCGTTCTGTAGTAAAATGTTTCAAGCACAGATAGTCAATAACCACGCGCAATGTCATTTTTTCCAGCTTTACCGCACAGTTTTTACTTTTTTTGGTTTCCAAGAGTTTGTACCATATCATTCTCATTTTATAGTTAACGCTCCTCGTGTAGATGGTGATTGATACAAAACTAATTTAAAAAAACGATTTCTTCGGTTACTCATACCAATTAAGAGAACGATAATGACCGACTAAGAATGTTCTTGAAAAGAAATTCAATTTCCTTGCTTTTGTAATTCAAAACTTCCCAATAACCGGAGTTTTGAATATATTTTAGAAAAGAAGCAGGTTAAATTTGCAGCTTTCAATATTGCACTTTGGATTTATTAAATTGAATAGTGTGGAGTGGTTTGGCTTAAATTATGTGAATAAAATATGTAAGTGGTTGTACCAAGACATTTCAATAAAGCACTTTAATATGTTATAAAGAGTATTATTTACCTCCTAAAAGGCATGAAGATTAAAAGCTACAATCGGACACAGTACTAGAATTAATAATTGATTATTTTGAGTAGAGTACCAATAACAACACTATTAACTATGTCTTAAAAGGGACCGCGCAGGCATTACGTAAGCACTAAAGAGGAATGGAAGATCTTCGATTTGCTTATTTTTAATGACATAGCGGGAAGTCTGAATGGCGATCACGTCAAGAATATTCGTCTTTTTAAAGGTTCATATATTTTTTAAAACTTAATAAATCCGGATTTTACCATACATAGCAATCTTATTTGTCTAAACTCTAAAGCAGAAAGGATCTTTAGACTCTGCTTGTCCCTGGTGTTAAGTGTAGTTAAGTATGGAAAGCACTGCAAGCATTATTTACTCGTCTGAATTTATCCGGTCAAATATCATTGTATTTAACGCGTCACAAATTAATATATCTGTACTATTGATTGAGGACGATCAATTTTAATTTATCCAATTCTAAAATAGAGAAAAATAAATACACATTGTGTATATGTCAATAATATTTTATTTAAATACAATGTTAATTATTTACTTGAATAATTATCAAATGCGCTTTAAATTCCTGTCTCATTTAGGAATGGCTTATTTCATTGTCACGGACTTAGTAATTGAGATGGGTACTTGCTCATGACAAAGAAACTTGAGCAAATTTCGTTAAAAACATACCAATTATTTTGGTAAGCAAGGCAGGGAGGATATAATAGCGTTGTATATTTTGCTAACAAGGGAGAGAGAGGGGTTAAAAGTGACCAAACTTCTCATAGAATTAACGAACGCTCTTTGCTAACTCCATGAAAATTCTGCTTCGTAATACTTAAATAATCTCTTATATCTAAAATATGCGTGATTATTCTATAAATATACTTCTTTCAATCTCTTCTCTCTTCTCTTTGAGCCATTATATCCATCTCAGTCGTGTTCTTTATTTAAATGGGTATTCCGCTATCATTCCTGTCTGGTTAATAATTTTTTGCCCAGTTCCGTTCTTATTTCGATCCTGCCTTCTATTTCTATTACAATCATTCATTAAACCATTATATATGCCCCGCAGTTCCACCTATGTGTAACACGGTTCCTATTTTATGTTAGTTTTGCAATCGTTTTGTTAACTCATTTAAGTATAAAATATACAGTAATGAGTCTATAAGTACCGCTACCGCTCAACATACATCTCGATCGCAGTGTCACTCTCGATTACGGATGTCTCTACTAATTTAGAGCTTTCTGCACATTAAGTTCCGATTTGGCTTCGATTCATGGCTCCATTTTCCATGAATATATGATCTACCCATGTATTTGATTTGGTTTTGCTCACGTTTATAGATACTAAAGCGATCCCGAATTAATCCGTCAAAGATTTATAATAAAAAATTTAGATCAAAAGCACAAAATGTAAAGACACCTAAGCAAAGCCAAGAGATAAGTTCCATGCTCTATGCAACATCACAAGAAATTAGGAAAAAAAAATACAAAAGTAGACACTAAAAAGAAAGGATTATTCTAACCAAAAGTTTGTATAACCTAACCAATTTGCATTATTGATTTTAAGGGAAGCAATATTTTGATTTCTTGACCAGCCTATTTCAAATGTTGCTTCGATTGATCCTATTGGTTGAATTATATGCATTTTTGGTTAGTGCAACAAATCACTCAGCTATCGCAAGAAATTATATTTACATAAGCTAGATTCAAATTTGGTAAGAAATACTTTTTCCTGTGGAGATGGACTTCAGAAAACGTTCAAACAAATTAAATTCAGGACCACTTCTGTTTTGGAAATAGAAAAGTGTGTTTTACATTTAGCAATAGTCAATGTATTTCCTAATAGTGAACATTTTTTATATTGGTTTCTGAGATTGATCAGTAGAGCAACCACGAACCTTAGAACTCAAAGCAATTACTAGACTAGCTCCCGAGATTACACAAACAACAAATCAAACTAATTTCAAAGCTAAAAATTTAGTACTAACTTATTACCGAAAACTAAAATTTGACACTGAGTATAAGTGACAAATTGAAACACGGCTAACTTTTAATTAAGCTAGCATTGTATCACCTCAAGCACCGTGATGGGTTCTATATAGCGCAAAGTTTAAGTACTAATAATTTAATGCTAGTGAATATCAAAAAAAAAACTTATAATAAATTTCCATCATATTTTCTAAAGTTATGAGAAAACTTAAAATACATGGGTCTTCTCTGTGAATATTTTAAGTCATAGTTTTAATACAGGTCCAATGTATTTTATGATTTGAAGCTAATGATATAATAATTTAATGGAAGCGACTTCAAAAACAACTAATTAGTTTTATTTAGAGTCTGATAAAACAACTATTTAAATAGGTTTTGGTAAGCAGTTTTTTTTTGTAATTGCCACTCTTAACAGCAAGCAAAATCTCATTCAATATAATAATAAAAAAAAAAGTGTTTTCATCTTAAACTCCTGCTATACTCGTTTCATTACCATTCGTTTTGGCACTGATCTCTCATCACGGGTGAAAACCACATCTAACATAATATGTATCATTATATAATCTACATTATATCAGCATTGACATTCCCTTATGAACAAATAGTTACATTCAACAGTATCTACTAGAACTTACGATTCAAAATTATCCGCTTTTATAACGAAACGATTGTACAATATACATCTTCCAAATATTAATATCTTTTACAACAAGCAAAACTATAGCGACCGTAAACCTACTTGAAGTTTTGCAAATCGCTATCGTGAGCTCTCTCCCGGACATCATCTTTGAAAGGATCAAATCACACGTTGCCCGCATTAAACATACCTTCACTCATCGATTGTATTTGACAAAAGTTAAGAAAATTTTACTAGAAAATACATATATTTAAGTTTATATTTATTGTCATTTATTATAATTGATTTATAAAAAGGGCAATTAATAATTTTACATATTCCAGCACTGATTGAGTCATCTCATCTCAAAATAATATCACTATCCTTATTCCAAATGTCAGAGAGAAAGAAGATATCGAAACCTTCCTGAAGTTCATGGCGCTGCGCCCGCCCGCGCTGTGCTTGTGGGGCGTGGTGCCCGTCGACATGCGCCTGCCCTTCGGCCTGCTGAGCCTCAGCACCACTTGCCTCATCGTGATGGCTCAATTTTATCACCTCTTCGATTGATGCAGTTTCATCTGACACTAGTGTCAGCCCACATCCTGTTTGTTGACGTGTGGATTTATTCAACTCAGATAATAGGAGTAACCTTTATTTAGATTTGCGTAATGAAATTTGAAAATTGAACATTTGAAGGACAATTTTATCACTTCACATGATAGCACATAATATTGCTTGAGCTGTTTCGCTAATTGCTTATTTTATTATTTGTTATAAATATATATAGTTTTTGTTGTAACCGTTTAGGGTATAAAAATATAACTTGTAATGATTATTAGATGGTGATGATTCCAAAACAGATCATTAAGTATAATTTATTTTGTTAAAATGCAGTTACGTACCTGATTATTATCATTATATGTCATTTAATAATCATATCTATTTTATAATCATACCAACACGGCATATATATTCGTTTCAATAGAGGTAAATTTCAATTACAAGCAAATTTACAAATTACAAAAAATAATCACTATCTATTTTTGAGTAATATGGATACAAATATATACCTAAGTATGGGTTTAAAAATGAAGTTCCAGAAATATTTTGAATCTATTAAGGTTTGCCAAAATATTATAAATGTAGTGTAAAGTTTGGCTTAGATACTTTGTCAACTTCGAAAAACACAAATAATATGAATTGAAGTATTATAAAACACAACACAAATAAACTGTTTAAAATTCCTTTGCGACTTATCATTTGTTTCCTAAAAAAATCTAAAAGTAATGAGAATAATTTAAGAATTACACTAAAGTATCACTTTAAACAGAAAACTCTATCTATGTACGATACGACAGTACTAATATAGAAATCAAAATAGCATTTCTTACAGATATGAAATATCAATTCTAAATACTGTGAAAAGCTATAATATATATAAATAAATAAAGCGGTTATGGCTCAGTGGTTAAGAGCTTTGTCTTCGAACCGGGAGGTAGTGGGTTTTAATCCTGACCACCGTGGAATTGACCAATAAGTTTTTATCTTAAGTTGACTTTATCCATTTGCACAAGCTTCGAAAAGCATTTCTTTCATATGCAAAACCCATCACTAGTTGAAGGCTTCCTCCAAAAACACCCTTAGTCTCTGTCTTGTGCTACTTGGTTCCAGTTGGTCCCGGCTATTCTTTGATCACTTCTTCCCATCTTGCCAGTCGCGTTCCTCTGCCTCTTTTGCCTTATAAACCTCTCCACAGGGTTGCTTTTACGGTCCACCTATGGTCTGTAAGTCTAGCTACGTGGCCTACCCATTTCCGTTTTAGTTTTTGTACGTAGCTCAAAGTATAAGTTGAGTATGCTACGTTCAAATTCTCGCTGAAGGCTGTTGATTTTATGTATTTCTTTGCCCATATACTACCACGTGTGAGAACATGTCAAACCCGGTAGGAGGTTACAATTAATTATTCAAGTTTTCCAATTTATAGGCATGTTACTTTTAAAAATTTCTTTTAGGCTCCACTTTTTCGATATCGTTATTTTTCTTCTCCAAACTAAGTGACTTTCCCAAATAAATGTACTTTTAGTGTATTCCAGTGTATTTATTTCTATTAACTCTTATTGCTATTTTGCGACTATTTGTCACCATCACAGTCTTTCGTTTTCAGTTCTACATTTGTGCTGGCTATCTGTAAAGGTTCAACTATTATTTTCAGCTGTGAGCTTATCTGTAGTAAGATTACATAATCTACAACTCCTGAGTAACTCAATCAGAGTCTTGTATGTAGCAGTCAATATTTTTTTTGTATATTATATACAAATTCAAGATAATTTTTCATTATATTTCATTTACATTTAATTAAAATATATACGTCATTTTGTAGGTAGTGATATAATTTCATTGCTGTAGAAATTTTGGGACATCTGATCAAAAAACTGCGACAAGTAGTTCTGCACAGTCCTTTCTTGATGTTAACTTAACAGTACCTAAAGTATTCTAAAGAGACCACAGCAGATAAAAATCTGAGAGTGCAAGGTCAGAGCTATATGATGGATACATTAACTTTTCCCAAACAAACTCTCTAAAAATTTGCTGAGTGGCTAAAGATGTGTGTGATCTGGCGTTATCGTAATGAAAAACCACACCCTTACTGTCGATCAATACCGGCCGTTTCTTCTTTATTTCCGTTATCATCAGCTGTTGACAGTAGAAATCCGAATAATTGGTTTTGCCCGACGGTAAAAGTTCTTAATAATTAAAGCCCTTCCAATCCCACCATACACATAGCTTCTTCAACTTATTGCGAGTTAATCCGGGTTTCGCTATAGCCTGTGGAGTTTGCTTGTCCTTTAACCATTATCTTTTACGCACGTTTTTGTCGTAGGTAATCCATTTTTCATCACCATTGATTAATTTTTTCTAAAACGGTTCGGTTTTATTTCCTTTCAATAGAGAATCGCAAATGAGTACACGATTCATTAGATTTCTTTCAGTAAGCTCATGTGGGACCCAAATATCGAGCTTTTTTGTATATCCAATTAGTTTCAAATGGGTCAATCTAGTCATTGTAGTCAATGACTAGATTGACCCATTGACCCACAGCTCTTTAGCTATGTCGTAAGAACTAATATACTAATCATGCTCTACTTTTGCCAAAATGGCATCAACCTTATCCGTGACAGGTCAACCAGAGCGAGGTTTATCTTTGACATTGGAATTACTGGATTAAGAACAATTGAACTAGTTTTGTGCAACTATTATCGACACTACATTAAATCCATAAACGCCACAAATTATTTTCGCGGCTTTCGTTTCATTTTTTCCTTTTTTGGAAAAAAACTTCAAAATCTATCGAATTTCTACGTTAGATTCATTTATTTATTTTTTTAATATCATCTATATAATGGTACAAAACCAGCCAGATACAAGTTAAAATTTATACTAAAAAGAAACCCTCCGCTACGCATGATGATTTGCAGTTCTCATTAAACGTAGTAAATTCTTGGATTCTTTAGTTATCGAGTGGTGTTTTAAACTTTGGATGTAGTTACGTAGCTGCAGCATTAAACTGTATTCCCCGATTTTGTCAACATCTGTTTTCTGAATTGAAATGAAATGAAAGCAAATTTAAAGACGTATTCACGTTAAAACAGCGTATTAAAATATTTTACAGGAAAACGGTATTGACATGACCCTAAACTTTATTGAAGGATTACAAACCGCTTTTATAAGCTCTCTCCCAAGCATTATCGTTGGAACAATGCTATCACACGTAGCTCGTATAAAGTATACTTTAATTCGACGACTATATTTGACAAAAGGTAAGTGATAAATTTTATTAGCCCGCTTGGTCATTCCGACATCAACGCTGAGTCCGCCATGATCTCAATACCGATCCTGCTCGCGGTCTGTTTGTATTTAAATACCAAAATCATCCAAATGCAAACGTGCGTACAGTTAGCGCCGTCTTTGATCAATTGTAAAAAATGTAAAAAAAAATAAAACAAAAACTATCTTATATGTTGTTATGGAGTATAAACTATTACAATACCTAATTTTATTAAATTCTATCCAGTTAGTTATGTTTGCGGAGTTCGCAAATAAATGCACAGTCTTACAGAGAAATTCTAAATACCATATAAATATATTTTGTCAACATTTCTAATACCCCTCAGAGTAATTTTTTTTTGTCAAATATCTTTAATATGCATATATTTTTTCTTTATTGGTTTATTTAATAGACTATCGCTAATTAATATTTTTATATTTTTAAGTACTTTTCGTTTGATTTTGTCTCAAATAATATCATTATCCTCATTCCAGACCTTAAAGAAAAGGACGATGTCGAAACTTTCCTGAAGTTCATGGCGTTGCGCCCGCCCGCGCTGTGCTTGTGGGGCGTGGTGCCCGTCGACATGCGCCTGCCCGTGGGTCTGCTGAGCCTCGCCACCACCTACTTGATCGTGATCGCGCAGTTTAATCACCTCTTCGATTAATGTACTATGACGTCATACGTTAATGTGTGGATTTATAAAATTTAGATATCACGTAAAATTCTTTTTGTAGCAGATCGAGGGGCAAACTAGCATGCGAGGCACCAAAAAGCAGGTGGTCACCACCGCCTATGGACACTCACAACCTCCGAAGAGTGCGTCGCCAGCCTCGTGGGTAAGAAAGGATGGATAGGGTTATCTGAGTGGGCTGATGGAAGGGCAATGGGCTAATGAAGGGCAATGGGCTAATGAAGGGCAATGGGCTAATGAAGGGAGATGGGCTAATGAAGGGAGATGGGCTGATGAAGGGCAGTGATCAGGCAGCGTAAGTGGAGCGATGGAGAAGGGAGTGGGCAACCGGAACTCCCACCCACTAAACAAAATCAACAACAGAAGCTGTTCCTTCTCGCATGTATTCTGAGAGAACAAGGCAGTTCACCGGTTTAGCAGGCCCATTTTCGCGCTGCAGGCTAATTAGCCACAGCACGGCTCTACCACAATGAGTATTGTATTTCGTAATAAATAACTAGGCATATTCAGGAATTTTCTTCGATGGGAGTTTCTCTTTTTTTTTTTAAGTGTACATGTGTGTGGATATGAATTTTTAGTAAGCACAGGTATTTTTCTCGAACACTATTTAGACCATAAAGATGCAAATTGAGATACTTGAAAATGTATATGTCTGCAAAGGGAATTTGAAACTTCTGATCATGGCTGTTTTGAAGGAACTATAATTTGATGTGAAATAATATGTGGGGCTAATTCATTTTGTAATATTTATAAAGTAGTCCATTTTGAAATTAGGGAAGAAAACTAAGGGCATAGAAAAAAATATTTGATGTGCATCAAGGGGAAAAAAGGGCTTTTTTCACCTAACGTTTCGTCAAACTCACAAATATTTATCAAACAAAACCGATGAACAATGTTCTCGTCCAGCAAGTAAACCGCAGAACATTGGTGTTGTTAATTCTATTAGTGTTCTTCAATACAATGACCTAAATTCAATGTCTGTGCCGTCTTTAATTGTAGTTAGTAAGTAATACCTTCCTTCTTCTTCTTGAATTCCAATGTTAGACCTTAACCATATTGAAATGACCCACATTCTAATGAAAAAAATATTAAAACCACTTCACAATCGGCGAAAATGTTGTTTAATGTGCTCACAAAAGAAAACGCTCGGATTGGAAAGCTCGTTCTTTTCTTCACATTGAATAAAACCGTAATGCCCAACTTAAATCGTTGGTTTTTGAAAAATAAAGGAGAATTTGTGAAAATCGTATTTCATAATAACCTTATATTCAGTTTTTTTTTATTTATAAACTCACGCACATTTTCTATAAGGATAGAAAGAGACCACAGATTTTCCCCATGGTACGATCTTACGCAGACTCGTAGGTTTTTGGTGCTTAAAATTTGACCTTTCCATAATATGCTACCAATTTCATCAGTATAAAAATTTTACTGTCTTATTCAGAGTCGCTAGTTTAACTTTAAAACGTGCTCAGACAACAATTTAACGCGAGTTTACAAAAAAATCTATTCAGAAATCTTGTTTAATTTATAAATACTGTTTAAACCTCGTTTAGCCGTCATACAATAGTTAAACATAGGCAAAGGATGTTTAACATTGGCCTAAGGATTGTTTTACTGAATATTTGACGTAGGTTGTCAAAAGTGACATTTGATTATAGTGTTTTTGTCATCAAGTTAAAGATTAATTTCTATAAATTGTAAATTATTAATTCGAAGCGCATTCATAATGGACGAATTATCTGAAATTAAAGAATTTCACAAATGTTTCAATAAATATATGTGTGTAATTATATAAATACATACTTTTCATTTCTTGGATGCCAGATACTAAATATTTTCGAGTTTTTAAAACATTTTTTGATCAGAATGTTGCCATTATAACGCTTAAACACTGTTTAATTTAGACTGCAGTCTAAGTAACATTCTGAATTGCTTAATACCTAAACAACTGTTTAAGAAGTAAACAGTGTTTAGTTAAACTACCTTTGAACGATGTTTTAAATAAGGATCTGAATAAGGCAGTTAGAGTGACTCTTGCCGACTTTTTTTCATCGCAAACATTCATTTTACATATTTGTTTTGTCAGCCTACTTTTACTTATCCTTTGCAAATGACCAAATACATACATTTATGTCCTTTGCAAATGACCAAATACATACATTTATGTCCTTAGCAAATGACCAAATACATACATGTGGCTTGTGTCAAAATAATCCCTGGAAAAATTATAAAAAAAAGGCACTTGACAACTACTCCACCTATCAGAATATAAACTGTATTATCTATCAATTTTTCACCAAATTACACATAAACGCCAAGTTGAGTTGTTTTAGAATTCATCGTGGACAAAAATCGTGACACTGGATTTTTATGTATAAAGATTAATCGAATGAAAATATACAACACACGTGTCAACATAATGGATGATATGAAAACAATAGCGGATCGACAGTAGAACTGTCATTAATAGAACAAAAAAATATAACAAAAAATCTACTTATTCGATCGCTTCTAAATTTAACATAATCATTTGCTAGGTCAATCTGAAGATTACCTAAAACTTTCATCAAAATCGGTCTAGCTGTTTCGGAGTCCATAGAGAACATACATACATACATAAATCGACTTTTGAAGTCGATTCCAGATCGACTTAAAAAAATGATAAATTTTTTTGAAGTTAAAAAGACCAAAATTGTGGACCTTCTATTACAGTGTTCTACCTATTCTATGACAGATAGACAACTTTTCATCCTTTTGAATATATTGAACTTTTTCAGACAATCTGTTTAAAGTGTGGGGAATTTTTTTTATTTTTCTAAACAAATTGATGGTTTATGATGCAACAAACTGGATATCGTATATATACTCGATTGTGTTTCACTTAAGTCCATTTTGATAGACTAATCAACATAATGAAAAAAGAACGATTCGCTTATATTGATTTTTCATATATCATTTGGAGGCATCATAATTGATATACCTAATAAAATAATGAAAGGCATTTTATGTTGGTTCTAACACGTAATTGCTTATCAGAATCAATACCACGCAGACGCCTGCCGTATCAAGTGCCTTACGAGTTACCGTCTATAGCACTATGACTGTGATAGAGTTCTTTGATCATTCTTACGATATGAAATGGGTACTTAACATCAGACTTCTCTTTTGCTTCTTCTTTAATTTTCATTCGAATCGAATGTTTCGTAGAGCAGCTAAATTATATTGTCTCTTATTCGGAAGTTTTCTTGTCTGCGTGGTCACGTATTTATCAAAAGATGCAGCACGTTCAATTCTCTTGGTTTGCATTTTCATATGTTTAGAATTCATTTTTAACGTCTTAACGTCTTTTTTCTTCGAAGAAAAATCTTTCATTAATTTTTATCGCAACATAAAGTCCGTGGACTATTCCTTGAACATCGACGAGAAAGTTACCAATATTATAACATATTCCTGCACTTCTTTTATAATTTGGCTGTTGATTACTAGAATAGTTTTTATGATCAATTATTGCTGCTTCTATCTTGACAATTGTCTAAATATACCATATGACATAATAGTCGCTAGTTTCCTATCTTGTGCTATAGAGTTCAGTCATTTTCCTAGACTGTACACGTTAATTTTCACTTCATCGCGAATGTATTTATTAAGCAAGAAATTGGAAGATTTTACCTCATGAAGAAACACTAAAAACACACGTTTGAACAGCTGGAACGATTTCTTGGGTACTTACTGGAAACTCATGAAATGCTTCGAATCGACTAAAAGACTGACAAAAAACTTGGTAATTATTTTTCCTTATAGAGTTGTGCATATTTTCTTTTGCAGGACCTTAATCGAAATACAATTGTTTCAGATACTAGTAAATTTGCTTTGCAGTTTCCCAAAGTTGCTGAGTTGGATGTACAACATTCTCATTTTGATAGACAATTCCGTAAGCCATATCATTTATGTTATGTTTGATAGTATGATTATATATTATTCCGAAAACATTTCAAGGTTTGTAAACAATTTATACTATAACGTTCTAAATTTTAAGGTCACCCAAGATCACCTAAATTTTAAGGTCTTCTCCATAAATATTTAAAGTCACAGTTCTGCACTGGCTTAATTTTGAAAATTCCATATGTCTATACATATAATTAGCTTCTTGCCTTATCTTCACTCCCAGAATGCGTTCCTTCATACTTTGCATGGAAAGATCTTACTGTAACCCCCCTATTTCTTTGAATTTTGGTTCCACTACTGTTTTTGATTTGATCCCCACCTTGTTCTTAATTCTAATTCCGATTCGCCACTCGTTTTCGACCTCGGTTACATTTGCAATTTCATTCCTGGGTCTTGATTCCGTTTTTGGTCACACTTTCAATTATATCCATATTTTTTTATACGTTATATAATCCCACTACCCAATCGTAAGAAAGGTATTTCTTAATTCAATTCCCCTTTTACTTAACATGAAAAGTGAATTTTAAAATATCCTTTCTTAAGTGGGTCCTTACCTTAGACAAAATATCATCAAATCGATTTATATCTCGATCAAGACAATTAGTTATGTTGTGGTTAGATTGAAGACATTAAATTAGTTTTAAGTCCAATAACAGCTAATTATTTTTTACATTTTTATAAATTAATGATATAATATTTGCTTAATTTCACAATTAATTACTAAATATATATACATATATTGTTATATCTTATTGTACATTGTTTTCAAATTTAATAGGTATTTAGCTAATC
>BGZK01002722.1:0-44656 GCA_005406025.1 Eumeta japonica
CTATTAATTTAGATGTTTGTGTGTTTATGTCTTTGTAGAATGGATTGATAGGATAGGCTAATGGATTGATAGGTTAATATGCTGATAGAACATATCGCGTAAAATATAAGCTTCTGTTTATCCGTATGTATGATCGATAAGATATTAGTATTTAAATTTAAAAACAGCGAGAGATTAAGTTAAGCGCTAATTTGGCTCACGAAAAGATCTGTATTGCCCGTAACAAAGAAGTGACACTGGTATTATATTTTAGCATTCTAGTACAACTACATAATTTATTATTGTACAAAGGTGATGTCCAACATTGGAAATTAGAATGCAAAGAATACTAAACTTTATAAATTTAGGTTACTAAATGCAGGGCCCATCAATAATAGCTCTAGTAGAGAGCAAAGTCGAATGTTCATTAAGCAAATTTTAATTTAAATAATCACAATATATTTCATTTCTTTATATTTTTGTATACAATCATTCACCGTCACCGTTTGAACATGCGCTGGCGCCGTCCATTTCTTACATGTTGCTTAAATGTTATAAAATATGCTCAATGGCGATCAAGTATCGTAATTGTGAATGTATCTGACGACGAATAAATGTCCTTATTTGGAGTTGCTTCGTGGGTTACATTTAAATGAAAATTATTTATTAATGTAATTTACTTTTTCCAAGAATACGAATAAACGTACACTTACCCAATGTTTTTCAAATAAGCACCTAATATATTACATAGAGAAAGTACCCTCATTGTTTTTTTTTTAGATCTAGAGGCTTCTCTATATAGATATACAAATATTGTGACAGCAAACAACAATAATAAAAATTCGTTACAATCATTATAGATAGCAAATAATGTTGATTGACAATTCGTTGGGTTCTTCTTGAAATATGCTAATTAAAAGTTCACAGATTCTTTAAAACATTTCCTTCTTACACCAAAGAGGTTCACAACACACTGGCTATGGTCTATGGCAGGAATGACAACCTGACATGTTGTGGGCCAAACTTTATTGTGCAAATACATTCGAGGGGCGTTCAGTAGTGCATTACAGTAATGTTCATAATTTTTAGCGATAGATATCAGACGTGAATTTTTCAAAATATCTCACAGGCCGGATCAAATCTTACAGCGGGCGGATGCAACCCGCGGGCCCGTGGTTGCCCACATATGGTCGATGGTCTATAACCGTCCTATATAATATGTGCGTATAATATCATTTATTTTAGTGCCACATCATTTTAATAGTAACTTAAATATCTATCTGATGACAGATGTTTGTTAGAAATATCAGAGAATATTATCTAATGAGACGTCTAAATGTTATAGACGGTATCAATATAAATCGATCGATGTTTCGTGATGTTTCATTTTCCGCGAGGGAAATAAGGAAGCTCGCAGTCTTATCTAGGCAAATAGGTGTCGTTTCGCTTAGCGATTCGACTCCCTCTAGCGGAAAATTGCAATTCACAAGCGCCAGGTAGGCGCAGGGGAGGGACGAAGACGTCACTGTCGTCGGCTCTAATACAGTAATAGATAGCTGAGAATTAAATTCGTGCTCGCCTGGAAAACGGAAAATAACGGCCGTATTCGTTAAAAAAAATCTTATAATCATGGACTTTAAAAAAAAAAAGAAATTTAATATAATTACTGTTCTAACGACACGTTACGGTTATATCGCCTTTAGTCGTGCCGTTTAAAGTCATCACAACACAACATGTTAATAATTATCTTCACTATTGTCTTTCAACGTGCGTGGGTAGAAGTCATTATTGTCAGTTTCATATTTATACTTGTGCTATTGGAGAACACAGTTGTTGATTCTTATTTTACATCCGTATTCATTGTATACAATGTATACACAAAACAATCGTCCTCATTAACATCTACTTCGACAAAATAATCCATAGAACAAAAAAATGTATCAAAATAATTAATATCCATATATCGGATTAAATGTGAAATTGAGTTCATTTTATGCACTACTAAATAATTTTTAATAATATAGGAATAATTACGACTTAAAAACTAGCACGATGTAATATGTTTTTATTATTTTAAATGTGAATAAAGATCCACTTTTCTTCTACTGCGATTATATTAAATGAAAATTCAATAAGTGCATCAAAGGGCAATTCGTAATGAATATTAGAAGGCGAAAACGGCCTGAGGAAAGAACATGTTTTCAACTAACAGACGAGTTTTATTTCGGTCGCCAATTTAAATAGTATGAATACGCAAAAATAAACGAATGAAGAACACGAAAAATGCAACAAACATAAATGCATAAGTTCTTTTCGAGCAATCCTTCTTTATTTCTCACATAATTCGCTTAAATGAAACACATCGAATTAAGATATATGATATTAGCTGTTACGGTTTTATTTTTGCATATACGTCTCTTTTAACGCCATTTTATAACTCATATTAAACCATTTGAAAATATCAGATATATAAAATATTTTTAAATCGCCAACACTTCATTTTGTTTCGGATTACGTAGGAATAAGAGATAGGATGAATGAAAATGTAGACTTATAAAACAAATCTTAAGAGGGTATGTGTACGGGACCCGGTACACTTTTGCGCTGGTTTGCAACCGTCGCCCGGGATCTTCAGCCAGCAGAGTTTTTAATGGAAATCTTTTAATAAAGTACTTGTTGACCGAGGAGAGTTCCGTTTAATTTTAATCGTAAATCATGTATGTGGAAGTGGAATCAGGAGTCGTCCTATTCTTATACCGTTGTCACACGTGTTTTCGATATCTCTGCTTTTTAACGATTTTTAACGGCCAAACGAATCCCCGCTCCCCCTTTGTCTTTTATTTTAATAAACACGCTACATGTATATGTTACATACCAAAAACTTGTCAAAATAGTGACATAGGCTTATTTTCTTATAAAAAAAACGCAATTTGTGATAATCAGCGACATGTGGAAGCGGAGTGAGAGCCGATTTTCTCTGATTAGCTATTTATATGGCCCCTCCTTACTTCATTGTTAGTATATAATAAATTTGCTAGAAATCGCATATATAGTATTAGTTTATACGTCACTGATTAAAATACATCTCTTTATACGATTAATGCTTAAAACACCTATTTTGGCTATCTCAAATGATTCATTACAACTATTCTATTATTTGTTAAACGATAAGTAATGTTTAAATTACGGCTTAGATTAAAACAGTCCATAAGCATTTACGCTTTACAATTTAAACAATAGCACTTAAAGTATGGCCGTTTTGAACAAATCTATAAGCAATTACAATTTAAATAATAACTAGGCCATTTCGAACAGTATGTGTGTGATGGAAAAGTCGGCAAAGATCGCCCTAGAAAATCCCTATGTAGACCATAAATATGACACCGACATGGTGAAATTAAAAAGGCCAAATTTTAAGCACCCGGAACCGACGAGCTTGCATGAAAAGATTGATGGATGTCAGTGAGGCAAGAGAGAGATATGGAGAGATCGTACCATGTGGAAAATCTATAGTCTCTACCTACCCTTCTGGGAAATAGGCGTGAGTTTATATTATCATTATAAAGAGTACACGACAACTTTGCTGCTGTAGAAGATAGCTACGAAAAGCGTCGAAATGCCTTAAAAGAATTCGGCGAAGAAGAAAAGAAGGATCGGGGAGTGTAATACCTGCACAGTATATCATTTCTTGCAAATTCAGAGCGGCATAGTTTCTTATGCTATACCTTTGTGCCGGCCATGATTTAAACAGCCGTCAATTAATAATGAACATTGCTCTACATCTAATAAAAATGTCTTCACATTAACAAACTCTAACGTAAAGATGTCGAAAACCCTAAATGAGACTTAATATGGATTACAGATACACATAAAATAGTAGATTAAAATAAACTTGAACTACTCGTAGCATCGATCTTTAGATAGCTATTAAAAAAAATCAATCAATAGGAAAATGTTGTATAGCAACTCTGTTTAGTTTAGATAATAAAACAGAACAAAATAGGGATTCAGTCACTAACAGGCAATAAAAATACGGACAATAGTCACTTTAGTCACACTGCAAACAGTGAGGAACGACGTTGATTACAAAACGCGAGGCCTCGATGCACGCGCGATAGCATTGTTATTTTCGCTAAATGGATCCATTTGAAAATTAACTGCACGATTGCTCAAGAATAATGAATTGAGACACATATATATTTATATTGCGAGCGAAATGCGAAACAAATAGAGGAAATTGTTATACACTTCACATTAAATCGTTGAACTAAGATGTTATTGTACAAAGCGCCATCTAGTTGTAGAAAGTAAAAACCTTTGGAAAATTCATTATCCATTGAATAAATTAAAAGTTACTATTAAAAGAAACTTATGCCAATAATGTATTATTTTTCGTCTAATTTGTAAAGAGCTCTGTATATTTTCGTCACATTTTACGTAGTTTTGCTAGTTGATACTAGATGGCGCTTTAAAATTTTTTTTTTTTTATATTAATATATTAATAAAAAATTAAAATTAATTTTATTGTTATCAAATTGGGAAAAACACCCATAAACAATAAAAATATGAGTTTTAATTACTATGAGACTAATATATAAATCTCGCTAGTGGTGCCGGAAATCAGACAAATATATGGATACCTAAGTGATATTACAAAACACTTTGTTTTATAAAAAATAACAATGCATATTTTCAATTAGTATAGGAATGTGCGTGGCGATGTTTCTCATCTGGTGTCAAAAGCCGAAACTTTTAGTTTATCGTTTGTTATAATCGTTAAAAATACTGTCTTGTCGAGTGCCAACAACGAAAAGATTTAAAAATAGTTTATGAAAATGTATTGCATTTCTAGATGCTCCAATATACCCATAAAAGTAAACATAATCTGATGGTATACATTTTTTTTTTTGCCAATAATATTCATTGCATGGCTAAATGTTAAAAATTGTATGAATATCGCAATATACTTCATATTCACTTCGTTAAGGTATTCATTCAAATATGTATTCTTAAAACATTTACAAAACACTATTAAATTAATAAATTTTATAGTTATTTACTATTCGATAAAAAATCATTTGATGAAGTATCTAACGTCTAATAATTTTTTGTTTCAATGTATATCCAAATAACTATCTCCCGCCTAAAATTATCATAATTTGCGGCATTCATTTTATTGGCAACAAAAAATCTTAAGATCTTCTCTTGTCATATGTTCCTACAAATTTAAAAAAATTTCGAAAATGCATATAAAAGATCTTGGATAAAAAAGTTAAAAAAAATCACTAACATGCTTGCGTTATTAGTTTTCGATTCAACACTTTCTGCTAAATTCACATAATAAGTTAAAGCATAGACTTACTTACATTTTCTGGACATTAATCGGTCAAAATCCATATTTACCACTTTCATCACATAGAACTAAAACGAAATAATAGATGTGCTAATTTTATAATATTCAGGTACTTTGAAACGGTATTTTTAACTTATGGGTGACGGGGTCTGGCAAATTTCTTATTTTATTCACATCATGTAACTACTGTCGTTTTGTGGTGCCATATATAGTTTCTGCACATTTCCATGGGTATGCAATAAGTTTGAACACAGAAAACACTTTAAAAAATTTAAAGAAATTGTGCTAATTATTAACCATGTAACGCGAATCAGGTAGTTGCAAAACTTATAGCTATAATTGACTTCTATTTATTACAGTACGTAGGCCATATTAATCTATGACGTAGGCAGTAAATGTGTTATGTTTCTGTCACGTCTTCTTTGTATGAATACACGTTTTGACCACTTTCATTATATTCGTCTTGGTAAAGGTTTCGTTAGTGATGAAATATTACATATTAGCGTCTTTATGATTTTATTATTACTGTCTCTAAGATTATTAGTGTCATTATGATTATTTGTATCTTTAAGATTATTAGTGTCTTTATGAGTGCTATTTATTATTTATGCAATTGTATTGCATTTCAAGATGAATACTAAACAAAGGGGTGTAGTCAGTTCAATAACTCATTAAACAACTATGTGTAGGTATATACCTGTAAAAGTTGTACTAGGTTTTGTAAGAAATTACAAAGCCGAAACTGCAGAAACTTTAGTAAACACTTTGTTACACGTGCATAAAGAGATGGGCTGCCGAATGTCATTAAGAATCCATTTTCTCCATACCCGCTTCTCGTTTCTTCCCTTCAGACCTCGGAGCCGTGAGTGATGTACAAGGTGACTGGTTTCGCTGAGGCTTAAATGGCTCGAGCAACGATTTCAAGATCGTTGAAATGAAACTGTGTTAGACGATGGCGTTCAATACAAGGAGATACTTTCCAACATAAAAGGAAAGATTGAACATTTTACGTATTTTGTGTACAATATATATTTTCAATCTTATATTTAAATGTGTCAAAATATATTAATGACATCTTTGGTAGTCGGTTTTTCCTTAAATAGTTGTGAAGAAAATTCGTATATATTGCTTGTTTACTTGTTATTATTATCTTTTCTTTTTGCTAATAAATGTTAGTAATCGTACTTAAAAAATAGTATGCATTAAAATAAAATTAGAAAACTACGAGTTGAACTCGCCTGGAGAGGATTTCATACGATAAATATGTTATTATTGTATGTTTTTTATAAATCTGCCCCGAAATTTGTTTGTAGGAACTTTAACGACTGCAGTGTAAGTTTGTACACACAATATTGAATGATTTATCATGTTATTTAAGAACGTTTCGAAGGAAATGTAATAAGATTAAGTTATTTATTATTGTATTTTAAATTCTTATGATTAAGATTGTGAAATGTGGGTTTCAACCGATGAACAATAATCGACATGGAGGGTAAAAGCTCTTCAAGTCGGAGCATGGTTTCGATATTACAGAGAAAGTTAGCCACAAAGAAAAGGCAGTGATAAGTAGTAGAATTATTCCTCAAAGATTTTAAATGCATATAATGTCAAGAAAACAGTAAATATTCTTTTGCAGCAACGTTATTGCACATCTTTAGAAATTACCTGCTTTCTAGTACCTCAAATCTAATAAATTCCTTTAACTTTGTCTTGACTTCAATGGAAATATCATAAGTGCAATTTGTAAATATAAGGCAGGTCTTTCCAGTAAATATAAGCACGTCTGTATCTTAGTTTATTACCTAAATTCAGTAAAATATATTGAAACAAATTATTAAACCGATAACTAGTCACGCAAATACGTTAGTGTCTTTTTTCAACTTTATTACCCAAGTTTTTAAGTTTTTTTTACTAGACAAATCTGTATGAATATATAGCGAGAATAGAAATTTTTTAATGCCAATTTTATTGCCGATTTCTTTGTTGCTAATAAAGTGAGTGTTGCAGATTGTGGTATTTTTATGCGAGAGCCAGATAATTGGATATATGCTAAAAGAAAAAAATGTTTGAAATTTAGATACGTTTCATTGAACACGAATTTTTATTGAATACTAACTATAAAATTTATTAATTTAGTAATTATTTCAATGCTCATAATCATGCTTTAAGATTTTGTACTTCTGTATTTTCATTGCAGTATTTATATATACATTTATTTCTTTTTTCATTCAACTGTACATGTGTATATTGTTAGTAAGAAAATAATATACGTAACTGTATACCATCGGTTATGATGATTACAACATAAAAGTTTTGGCTTTTTGTCACTAGATGGCACACCTCCGCCACGCACATTCCCTATATATATGTATATATATATATAGATATAGATATAGATACATATATATAGTTCCTTTTTAGCGTGCTAAACCAAATTGGCAAAAACGGGATCCTTATAGTTTCACCATGTCCGTCTGTCCGTCTGTCCGTCCGTATGTCACAGGCATTTTATTCAAAAACCACAAGATGTATATTGATGAAATTCGGAATATAGGTATCTTGTATGAATTACTACTTAGTTTCGTAGTTAAATAACAAAAATAAATATTTCTAGGGGGGCACTCTATACATGTAACATAAAGTGAAAAATATTTTTTTCTTAAATATCAACGAGGGGCACATATTCCGACAGTTCTTTTAAAAACGTTTTAAGGTTTCTAAGCAATTTCTTTGACTAATTGAATATTTTCTGAAAAAACCGGTTCGAAATTAGCAAAAATTGGGTCCCACCTTTTCTTTTCTAAAACATATGTCCAAAAAATATGATAAAAACTACAAAAGCAACGCTTAATAAGTACTTTCAATGAAAATTATTTTGAAAATAATCGAATTTACTGTTTTTGAGTTACTGCCGAAATACTGCGCTTCTAAACAAAAGTAGTAGGTCCTACGAACATACGCTCTTTTGCTGGCGCACTTTAGTTTACACTGATTTAATAGCAATAGTATCTACGCATACATACTTATTTCTCTAGTTACAGGCAACTAAGGTACTTATACCTATTCTGTAAGGGAAACATAGAAAAAAGTTAACAACGTTGTTTTTTCATCTGCTGTGCATTTCTTTGTAGGAACGGCTTCGGAACCCTACACTGCGCATGGTCCGATATGCTCTTAGCCGTGTTTTTTTTCATTCGGACGTACGGAGCATTAGAAATACGTACATATTACTATTAAGCTAAACATTTATAAATAAAATTTCGGCCGTAGTCAAAATATTCTGGAACAAGTGCATATTTTCCCGAATCGAAAAAACAAGAAGAAAAATACGCTCGAAACACAACGGGCGTGTTATTACAAAACTGTCGTTGTGAAATATTGCATCGGTCAGCGGAACTTAAGATGACGTCGACTCTCGAATGAGAAAACATTCTGTACCGTTTGAATTTTTCGAGTAGTAACTCCGAACAATCGATGTCCATCTTATAGTCGGTAAGATATTTATTTCGGACGTGATATGGTCTAGTTAGATTCCCGGCCGACCATAAACTTGTAATGTTGTTTGTCGATTTATTGTCTAGACAGAGACGTTGAGGTTACATCTTCGATTTGTTGGTGCACCAACCCGGATAATATAAAAGTTGCACACATTGAGACTAATGCCAACAGTGTATCCATTCCTTATCACACCGCTAGCTATTGTCGAATTACGAAATGCATGTATTACATGTGTAGAACGTTCTCACAATATACCATCAGTTAATAAACAACAAATTAAACTCACCTTTATTTGATCGGCAGCTTTCTTCGCTAAAACCGGATCCAAGATTGTAATGTCCAGTTCAGAGATTCTCCTCGCTTTGGCACTAAACACGGAAGCGTTTACGTATCCACAAGCTTCATCGGCACTGGTCTCCACTGGCGACGTGGGACTTAAGATGCCACTGTCGGTATCGCTGACGTTCAGCGACTGTCGCGGAGGGATCCCCGACTTTTCCCGCACGGGCGATTTTAACGGTATCTTCGACTTCTCGGCACCGGATGTTTTTGCCGTCGCTCTAGATGATCTCGCAGTCTCATCGGGCTCAAAGCCCGTGTCAGGATCGAATATAACGTAATTGTCCTTATCGCATCTAACCGTGTTGTTTACTGTGACAGTGTACTTTTTATTGGGGCTTAGATTCAAAAAAGGATCTTCCGCGTCGACCGGGCTTTCAGGGATGATGGACTGAATTTTTGGTGTGATCTTTGGTGCGGGTTTTCCGTCTATAGTCCGTCTGACTACTGTATCCGGAGCGAATTTTAAGCGTACGTATTCGTTGGATATCGTACGTCGGACCGGACTCGACAATAATTCCGAAGGTTTGTTGTCTTGTGAGGTAGACTTGTTTTGGAAAAAATGTAGTTTAGTCTTATCCATGTTTTTCGCAGGTGAAAACGGTAGTCTAAGTTTCGAAACACCCTTTTTCTTTTGTAAATTGGTACCTAATTCTAATTGTGGTGTATCTACTGTACACTTATAAATAGGAAGAACACTTCTGGCATTTTCATCTACTTTAGTTACATACTTCGTTTGTTTTGAATTACCTCTTATTATTTCTAAAGGTTTATTGAACTTTCGTATGGGAGTTGGACTTTTGAGTTTTCTCTCTTTATTTTTGTTTTTGTCCGACAGATTATTACGGCAATGTATAACATCTTCAGTATTTTCATGTGTTTCATTTCTAGCAAACGTATCGCTTGTGTCACAGGAAAATATTTCATTATTTATGACTAAACTTCCAGGGCTTATTGATAATGATTCATCATTGGGATTACTTAGAATATCTTCAATTGCTATATCAACATCACTTGATTCTGAATTACTTTTCGACGATCTATTTTCGTTAATCAGTGAACTGATTCTTTGCTCGACTTCAACCAAAGAATCGGATTTATCGGTATCGTTAATGCTTTTGGAAGTTGTGCTCCCCGAGTCCGAGGGAGTGTCATCTTCGAATATGGTCTCGTGGCAACGAGCTGACACTTGTGTTGAATTTTCGGGACAAGACGATCTTCTCCTTTTCACCGTCCCTGTACCGTTACTAGACGGATCCCAATCGGAGTTTTCTGGATACTGCACTGTACACTTTTTGTAACGTTTCGGGCTTGTCATATTTTATACTTTACCATAATGTACGTTTTGTAAAACAATTTCTAGAAAAATTTACGATTGCACAGTAAAAACTCGGTAATTGTGAGGCAGTGGAACAACTTCTAACGAGACGAGAGTTAGAGACGACGGGGTGACCATGAGCAGAGCATATTTATGTAGTCGATAGTGGAATCGAACACGGGAGAGCAATTCTATTGTTATCCGATTACTTATTAAGAATAAGTTAGGAACAGACATGTACCTACTCCTTCGAAACTTTTATCATTGGTTTTGAAATCAATAGACGTCAAATAAAATAGTTTTATTTCCCTATTATTTACTTCAAATAAATAAATTAATTGTGTAGTAATATAAAATTATACAAAAACACAGCTCTTATTCTATAAAAACTTGTCAGTACTGGTAACATGCAATTAATTACATCAAAGTAGACATTTACTATTGTACAAAACATTTTTATTCTTGGAAATTGGCCTTTCTACGAATACTTTTTTTTTATTCACATCGTTTCACCGTTACAGTGGAAAAATAAAAAAAAATAGCAAAATAAAAGGCAAAAGAACGAGAACTATAGCAAAAGGCCCTCCGGCCGTCGGCGGAAAGAATTTTCTTCGAGCCGTATCTCGTATGAGGAAGTCGACCGTTACAGCTGAGAGTTATATATACATCTGACGGTCTACATCTGTTAAAAGTTTACATTGAATATTAAGTATCAAGTTTTTGTATCGAAAACTCTTTTTTTTCGCACTTTTACCACGCTAACGCATGATGCGAGCTCTGATTGAATGACATTGAACACCAGCATTTGTTGATTATTCGCTTAATAGTAATGTGTGTAACTTACAATTACAACTAGAAACTAATCCCGTGAATTTAATGAAATTCGTCACCAGATAATTTACGTTTGTAATTCATAAAATTACCTGAATACTTTCACTTTAGTATCCCAAAAATACAATAATTGAAATTTGTTTCGCACGTTATAATATTTTTTGTTAATCCGTTCTTAACACTTTCATTTAATTCTATGGCTAATAGCTTACAATTTTCGAACTCAACGCGAATTCGTAATACTTTTTTAAAAACATTTCTAAGATTTTGAAATGTATAAGATTTAGCGGAATTAGAATTGAAAGCTGGACTGAGAGTAAAATCGAGAAAGGAACCAAAATCAGAATCGAAAGCGGGACCTGGACTGAAATTGAGAATGGGACTGGGGCCGAAAACAAGTGTAGAGACAAAATCAAAACTCAAAGTATGACCGGGATGTTTAATGTTTCATGTATGCCTTTTAGCATTTATTCCCGACTTTCACCATTCGTATTATTGAACCGAACTGTTACATCGATTCTAAAAATTAATTTACTCATAGTAAATTATACTATCGTTAAGAAATGTTGCCTATATTTTGTTATTTACTCCCTGATTTCGTTTAAATCGCAACCGTGATTAGTAGCGAAATAGGAATTAAAAGCGGAACGGAGTGCAGAATCGAAAACAGAACCGGATTGACATTGACATCAATCGATACAACGGAAAAATAAACTCTATGGTGCAGCTGCGGGCATTAACTATACGAGCAAGTCACTTACAAGAAAGTGCAGAACAACATCTGCCGGCTTAGCTGGTTGTTTTATAATTTGTTTGAATATTTTTGTTCAGACACTGACAGTATTATTAGGTTGGTATATTATACCAAAATTTGTCGATATTTGTTATTGAAATCTTAAAAATAAGCTATTGTAAGATTTCCTTCTTATTCATGTAGAAACAGTAAGTAAAAGAAATTTAGCATAATTCTGGGGTCTAGCGTAATGGGAATTTTATATTTCAAACCCTTTTGAACTTACTTCGACATTTTTTTTAATTAGTTCTTAATCATTAAATGTATGGTTATAAAATGCACTTTTACTATTAATTGTCATTCCATCTAACTCTTGAACCACTTTTCTAAAAAAACTGAAATACGTATAGTAAGGAATTAATTACTCAACACCGTTATCATCATCATTTATGTAGTGATTTACGAGAAACATCCGACGGCTAGTTGATGCTTAGTTTACCTGATTTCCTGAACACACGCTATAGTAAAAAACACAAATAAACATCAAAAAAATTTTATTTCATATTCCACTACTTTGATATTAGGTAAGTACATAAGTTCCTTTTTTTTTTGCGTGATGTTTGTATACACGTTAAGTGATATTGTGCATTAAGAAAGATTTAAAAAAAAATGATTTGATGACATCACATTGCTAAAATACATTAATAAACAACTTAAGTGCCATATATCTATTTACAACAAAGCATAATTACATTAATGCGTACATTTAACGATATTTTTACATATGTCCAAACCGATAACTTAGTATCACAAAACTACTCTATCTTTGAACTACTCAACACTTATTAATTAGTTGTTATGCCCTTGCCCATTGCCTAGTATCCATGCAGGCTCTACTAAAACGTCGATGCGAGTGTAAATAATATATGTAGAACTTTACCCTGCACTATTCCGGTATGAAAACTTTTTTTTAGTCGTATTAAACGAATTCGATAAAGTGTCACGTATTGATTTCGTCACTCTGCCCCAATTATGTGATACAATAGAACGTAAAGCGTTTCTATATGAACCGTGTGCAGTAAAGTTCAACAAATTACGCCCAACAGTCCCAGCTTTCTAACCTAATTACCCGGTAAGTAAAGGCAATAAATATCTCCAGGAACTTCGCGGGGCTGGCAGAGGGCGCGCGCGCGCCCGACTGACTCAGCTAGCCACGGCACACGTTGCCGTTGGGTAACTCGGATGAGCTATTTAATACTTTCGTTTTTGTAGCCTATGTACAAATAGTTTATCGAGAACATTGCGCATATAATAAAAACAAGTATTCAAGAGTATTTTTTGCCAGTTCGTTTAACATTAAAACTGAGAAGAGACCGAAAATTTCTTTTTCAAAGGACTCATCATACCTCTGTATCGCACTTGTCTAATTTTAAAACTTTTCTCTTCTGTAAAGAATAATTTAAGAGAAAATTAAAAATAATATCAAACCAAGACTAATTCACAACAATTAAATTCAAATCGGGAACGCGATTTATCAAACGTACCCTTCATTTGAGAAACTCTGGCGAACCAGGGCCGAAAACAGAACTAGACTCGTAATCGCTATCGGGATAGAACTCGAAACTGGGACCAAAGGAACAGAACAGAACGATACTAGAGCCAGACCGATATCAGAATCAGGATTTGAAGTACGAATTTGTTGGTAATGTGGATAAACGGCTAACAACCTATGGTTGACTATTATTTTCTTCTAGATTAATATCTAGAATTAATAGCTATAATCGGAAATTGTATATTTGAAAATGCAAATAAACGAAAAATTTAAAATAGCATTCATCTTTATACACATAAAATAAAAATTACACGACTTCGGTGTTCGCGATTAGCCGGCGTCTGGCCGATCGAACAAGAACAGCTTCCCGGCCGAACCTCGAACTTTCTAATTTGTTGCTGGCCGATGGCGTGGGCGGGGCGGGCGGGCGGCGCGCTCGTTTCATCTGACGAGAGCGGAAACACCGAGTTACACACACAAACTTTAACGCGATTACATTTCAACGACTCTGTGAAGTTGATATGAAGTTGCCAAATTGCAAGGGAACGTTAGATATAACTTGTTACGTAATTAGTGATACTGCGAAACTTTTACGTTTACGCGGTTCATTTACGCAGTATAATGCGAGTTGGGTCTTATCTTTTCGACTCTGTTTTCTATCCGAATACGAATCGAACAAAGTTTTGTCTACGACATACAAATATGATGAACTATTCCCGTCCGCGGCTTTGCTCACGTAGACTATATAAAATCTTGTAGAGTTTTTTCTTTAATTAAATTTGTATGTTCTTTACAAACTGCCGTTAATTTAATAATTAGTGTAATAAATGGTGCAGTTAATTTAAACCTAAACCCAGTTTTTACTAAGAAAAACGGGGACGGGGAATTAGAATTTAACTTGTTTAGTTGTTTACGTTTGTTTCGCTGACTTGAATCATTAACACCATCATTGCTGAGTTCCTATAAGAGTTAGGCCATAAAGATATTTCTTGAAAATTGCCGATCACAACAATGAAAAACGCATTGAAATTCGTTCGTAGTTCTCGTGATTGGCGCGCACGTATCTGATACGTATAGACAGAACGACAGGCACTCGCTGGGGATTTCCTTTTAATGTATACATATCTATAACAAAACTATATTTGTATTTTTCTTTGATCCTCTAAAAACATTGGTTACATCAAATTTCCAACCGCCTCCAAATCTGGTAGTATATAAATTTCAGAGATATAATCCCACTAAGTCGTTTTAACAAAATATTTATTAGAAAGTATTCATGCTTCAACAACACAACTATACACTCATTTACAGTTTTGAAGATGTAGAACTCTAAATAAAGTAGAACCCTTTTTGATCACCTTATAGTTTTTAATGCACACGATCCCTCGCTTGATCTATCCGTCAAGTCGTCTGTCAAGTTCTTATGTTACAGCTCCAGGAATCCCTTTTTTTAATTTATTCTATTCCACCTTTCAAAATTTTTACAATACATTACCACATTTTCTCAAAAATAAGTACTACAACTAACCCTCACATTTTGCGATCTCTGCTATCGCGAGATCCCATTGCATTGTATATAGATATATAATCATATGTAACTCCATTTTAATAAGACTGTTTAATTTAAGTATTTTTTTGTTAATAAATACAAGTTTTTATATCGAAAAACATTTTATTGGATATCCGTTTTTTGGACTGATTATATTGTTATACTTATTTACTCAAATTTGCCAAATACATTCGCGAATCAAAGAATGATTCTTTTCTTCTGATAAGCGAATAAACATTAGTACCTATGCTATTGAATGTCCGTTGTAAAATCAGGAATATCCAGCTAGAATTAAAATCCCTGGCAGTAGTCAGTCGTGTATATTTTGGCAATTTTTCAATAATTTGAAGTCTAATTGATTAAAGTTTCATTTTAAACTATACATTATACCCACCACTTCGTACGAGAAAAATATTTTTAAAATGAACTCCTTTTCGTGAGCTGATTTTGATAAAATAGAGGCTATATTACTCCAAACTACGATCAAGTTACCAGTGAAAACCCACGAAAATACATCTAGTAGTTTTGAGGTTAGTGTATCTAAACAGACTAAAGTTTTTACAAATTGTCTAATTACATTCTATTATAATGACTACTTTACCCGCAATTTTTGGGAAATTTTCAATGTACGTATACGACGGTTTTCAGTTTTATTACATATACAGATTAAGTTAGAATTCGATTAATTTGCATCATATTATTATATCTCTAATAAAACACTTTAAAGTGGTGTATCATAGACTGAAATAAGGATAACACAAAAATTATACCACTAGATGACAAACGAGAGCTTTAATAGTTGTTATTGTTATTGACTTAGCAAATGATTTACGATTTTCAAAATGGACACTATGAAAGTAAGCCTGTCTCGATCACAGAATAATTTAGGTGTTATTATTTATATTTTTTAAATGCTTTGCAACATTTAATATTGAAAATCATTATAAACGACATCGAATTACAAATCAACGGTACAGCTAAAACGTGTCACCTAAGTTGGAAGCGCTCCGCGCCCTTCACCGCCTTTAGAGTGGTTTAGAGACCGCTAGCGAATATTGGCCCGGCTAACGGGAGACCGCCCGCCGACGCCGGCGAACGGGTCAGGGAGGCGAACTTTGGGGCGTCTTCTGCAACATTAGGGAAACCGAAGCGCAATAAAACCCCGCCCCGATGAGAGATTCGACACTGTGCGGCGCCGGCGCTATTAAACGGAAAGTTTATGAAATTTTGAATTTTTGCGCTGCGCTAGCGAAAAGAAGTGCAGGGCAAAAATTTTCGCTGAGGCGTAGAGTTAAAAAAATATTTTATTTAAGAATATAAAAAAATATCTGCAAGCCCATTACCGATTTCATGAAATTAGTTTCATGTAAACCTTCACGTTGCGTATGGTGGGGACCGAGGGTTTGGTCTATCGTCGTAAACAAACTGACAAATAAGTTTTTAACTCGAGTCAAATTAAAGTTAGCGGCCGCCAGTCCCTATTAGACCGACACGAAAAACCCCAATTTTATTATGTATATTCTTTCTCTTATAATATTGTGTAATCTTTGCTTAATATTAAAAATCAATGAAATAGAATTCGATTCAAAGCAATGAAACTATTAAAAATATATTTTCGGCTATAACTTAAAATTCATTCTAGAAACAAGAAGCTCAATTTTTTGCTATAAATTCACTTTACGTATTGCGTTCCACCTTACTTTCAAAATTATTACACCACGAGATTACCAGAAATGTAAATAGATTAAGAAAGCCCGCGGTCACGGCCCGTGAAATCAATCCACGCCCAAACAACGCCGTCCTTTCAGAGGGCAATAAAGGGAACCAATAAACTGAATACGCAAAGTACACAACGGGGCGGCGAGAACACATTTTAGCGCGGCATTAACACTGCAATATTTGTAGGAAGAAATATTATTTGCATTGGGGGGGCGTCCCCCAACGGCTGCGGTGCATTCCGGCGAACTCCCGCGTGCATTTATGACTCTTGGGCGCACACTAACCTACTTTTAGGGATCTGTTGTCAAGGGTCGAAATCGTGTCATTTATGTTTTCTTTTTTTTTTCATTTGTGTAGCAAACCGTAAACTTCTTCCACTAATAAATAATATAAAAATGTATATAAAAATTTACTTTCTATAAATATGACATAAAATCATAGGTCATTAAAAAATTGTTATCCCTTTTACATGTGAATGTGAAAATCTATTTATTCATTTATAAAAGAAGATTAAATTGTTTATACTGTGATAGAACAATCACTTTACAATGATTGTGTTCAATCTCTTATATAAGCGTATCATTGTAGCATAAGGACAAAACCGATTAAAATTAGGAAAGTTTATTTATAAGATTGAACATCACGATTTAGGAAATCTTGACCACTTGGTACTAGCTTAAGACGATGCAGCGCTTTACGTACATATAGGGTTAAAGATTCATACAACTGCATAGAATTAAAAAGAGATGTGTAGCTACACAGAATTGAAAAATGCTGAAGATGCTTTGAATCAAAATGTGAGACAGCTGCATAGAACTAATAAACGCTATTGCTGCACAACATTAAAAAGTACTATATGAAGCAGTAGAACTAAAACTAGGGATTAATAGCCGGAAATTATAAGGCCTTTTATGGCATTAAAAATACGCCAACAATTAGATATCTATATAACTTTAGATTCTGAAGTAAACAACCGCTAAACTTCCAATACTATTTAACCAAAAATAGCACTCAACGATCCGTCTGTAAGTAGTCGCTTAAAGGCGTTTACCACCTGGGCCGGGCTCAAATGTCAAGCAATAACTTGAAAGGGCCGTGCTGGTCTCAGATGACAGAGGTGTTAATTTACAGCTATGCCTGCTGTCGATAATGAACAGTATATAAGAAACTACTAACATTTTTTATATCGTTTTAGGAAATTCTAAAATATTTTGTACTAAATTGTATAAAATATTTATACAAATCAATCAGAATATTAGCGTACTGTATAATTAATTTACTTTCATTTTTCTTGAATCGTGCAACTGATATCATCATTGTAAACATGAAAAGATCATGTCAACAGTTAGAGCACATTTAGGGCAACAAAAAATCAAAGAATTATAAGAAATGGATGGTTACAGATTCCTCCTGTAGCCTCGACATATTGTTTCAGCTTAATATTCACTTTCTATATCTCGTAATGAAACATTTGCGGTCTAAACTTTAATAATGTTGAATTACTCAAAGCGGTATTTTATAACGTTTTGAACTCTCTAGCAAAATAGTGTCTTCTCCGAATCTAAAAGCTTCGTAATAGATGGCGGTCGGTCATAGAAGTTGATAAGCTTTCATGGAAAATTAACTTTTACACTTTTTATTGTTTTTTAATTAGACTGTTTTGGGCGCGTTATTAGTAAATCATTTGGGAGAAACTTTCGAATGTACTTAGTTAGATGCACTAAACTAATATCTTTGCTAAAATAGTTATATGGCTAGAAAAATATATTAAAATAACATATAAAAGTACGGAACCAAATATTACGGACAAGGCGCATACCCAGAACTATTGCACTAACAACCACTACAGTGCGTGTCGCACAAGCACGCTCACATCGGTAAAAGCACTTAGTGCACTTGGGTAGGGGAATTTCCGATTAAATATTTAGATTAGATTTTTCGTGATCCATTTATCACTGTTTAATTGAGGCTGCTAGACGACGGCTCTCGTCCGGATGAGAGCGGCGCGGCCGGCGCGCGCGCGGCCTTCTCCACATGCCCTCCAACGTCTTTGATATGATAATGTAATAAGATTTGGTCCGCTGTTTTTGTTTGCGTTTCTTGAAAGGGGAATGAAACCTCCGATATTTTGTAATATATTTGAGATTACAGTAAACAAAGAAAAACAATATCTTGACATGTTGAAGTTGTAATAATTTAGTTACACTATAGCGTTGTTTGTTGTTACAGAATATATTCATGTGGTATAGTTTGCAAGGTGCCTAAGCGATATTTGTTATCATTCATATATTTCTAGTTGTGCAGCATATAATACTCTCTATAGATACTCTATTTTTTGTTCAAAAATAATACGTAGCGTATGTCCGTACAGTAAAAGCAGCTATACTTTACCTAGAGAAGTGAACCACTCATTAATATGAATACCCTGCACATACTGTGACGCACGTTACGCACTATCTACACGAGTTAAGCACTCATAATTACATGGGTACCATGCCTATACTGTGGACGCACACTACACACTATCTACACGAATCAACCACTCGTAATTATTATACTGAGTACCGTGATCGCCATCGGTGTGCACGCTACGCACTGTGCACCAGAATTAACCACTTGCCATTATTATATGAGTACCGTGCCCACTTTGGACGCACGCTACACTCTCTACACGAATCAACCACTCGTAATTATTATATGATCCGTGATCACGGTGTGCGCACGCTACGCAGTATGTATACGAATTAAGCACTTGCCATTATTATATTAGTACCGTGCCCATACTTTGGACGCACGCTACACACTATCTACACGAATCAACCACTCGTAATTATTATATTGAGTACCGTGATCACACGGTGTGCGCACGCTACGCAGTATGTATACGAATTAAGCACTTGCCATTATTATATTAGTACCGTGCCCATACTGTGGACGCACGCTACACACTATCTACACGAATCAACCACTCGTAATTATTATATTGAGTACCGTGATCACACGGTGTGCGCACGCTACGCAGTATGTATACGAATTAACCACTTGCCATTATTATATGAGTACCGTGCCCATACTTGGACGCACGCTACACTATCTACACGAATCAACCACTCGTAATTATTATATTGAGTACCGTGATCACACGGTGTGCACGCGCTACGCAGTATGTATACATTAACCACTTGCCATTATTATAGTGAGTGCCCATACTGGGCGCTCTGCACACCATCTACACGAATCAACCACTCGTATTATATTGAGTACCGTGATCACACGGTGTGCGCACGCTACGCAGTGTGTATACGAATTAACCACTTGCCATTATTATATTAGTACCGTGCCCATACTTTGGACGCACGCTCCACACTATCTACACGAATCAACCACTCGTAATTATTATATTGAGTACCGTGATCACACGGTGTGCGCACGCTACGCAGTATGTATACGAATTAAGCACTTGCCATTATTATATTAGTACCGTGCCCATACTGTGGACGCACGCTATACTCAATTTATACAAATGAACCACTTGTACTATGCGCAGCTGCGCGTATCGTCACCATCGAGCAACATTTCTTTTTGACGCAGTATGCTATCTGCGTGCACTGCACGACATATCCGTGTGTCACAGTGGACAGCGCCTCAATCTGTCAATCTTAAATACATTTTTATTGTTAAATAAATTATTATTTAACGAAACGAACGTGAAAGATATTGTCATATTACTTAAGGAAAACTGAATTTAGGCAGAATGCCTTCTATATTCAGACTAATAAAAATGCAGTTGCAGCTAGTGTAATAAAGGCATTTAAAAACGATTGAAATGATTTTATGCATTGCATGTAAAGAAAATATTAACGTCCATTTTAATTTTAGTAATACAAAAAGTATGGAATTATTTGTTCATTTTTCCACGTCGTATCATTAATTGTGACCTCTTCATTAAGATTTTCGCTGACGATAGGATAACAGGACGTGTATGCGATTTGTCCTAAGCCGCCCAGTAATTATCTTTTCGCGCCGCGTCACAGCGCTTTATGGCGAGGGGCTGCATTGCAGAACTTTAAATTGTACCTACGCAATGATAGAATCTAAACAGACTATAAGCTATATATTAAAATTGCTATTTTTTATTTTCAAATATTAGAAGTATATAAAATTGTTCTTATTATTGTTGTTCTTTAAAGAGATATATATATATATATATATATATATATATATATATATATATATAGAAAATAATATAAACATTACTATTAAAATTAGGAACGTAAACTCAGATTAAGATTAAAAAATACTGAAATGGTGAATAGCTTTATTATAACGATATTTTAAATGTTTATAGTCGTAGCTAAAGTACGGCTGAAATGGTGGCCATAAACAACTCGAATACAATTCTTTGGATCGTTTATGACTTTAGATGCAAAATTTGCGCGATAAAGTTACTTGCTTATTAAATTAGTTATTTTTTAAATTTGGTAGTAGAATACTTAAAATATTTATGACTCTTCTGAAACAAATCAAAGTAATTCGTATTATTTTTGAAATAAAGATATATTTATTAACTATAACTTAATGAGCTAAATTTTCTAAGCATAAATTGTAATTATACTCACTAATCGAAATGTACTCGTTACTATCTTTCATTAATCGACACATATGCTTATTGACGTGACAACGTCTTAAATTAGGTTGCGGTTGGGAGTCACTTATGAAAAATGTAACGCTCGGTAACGTAACGATGAGTCACCGAACGAGAGAGAGGCCCGCCGAATGCCTTGCGTCTCTCTCCCACTCAACTATGATCGGTCTGCCGCGCGCGCAGCACTAGAGAATTAGTGCATAGCTTGCAAATGTATTGCAAGTTATTGTATGTATATTTGTATATAAATACGTATGTATGTGTAAAGGTAAAAATAAAATTTTGTTAATATGAAATTCAGTGCGAGATTCTTTGTATAAATTAATGTTTTAAATATAATTCTTTGTATAAATAAATGTTTTAAATTGTTACTATTATTTCATTCTTCTTCCTACTATACGAATGAATATTCACATTAAAATGATTTTACCATTCAAAGTCGTTGTCACGTAAAACTTTCGCCCGTATACCGACTTTACAGGCAACCAAATTTTTTTTTTACATAGGTAGTGCATTTTCGACAGTCTGTATGCATATTAATGATTCTGTTCTGGCATCTTGTAGCATATAATTCATCAATGCAAAAATCATATAAATCGATTGAAACTCACTCACCAGAACCTGTCTATGATTTGTGGATTCGCGATATATTGAAATAGTAAACATACAAAACCCGCGAAAATCGAGTTCCAAATTTAAATGGGTTTCCCTAGAAAATACATGATTAGTATATTTCTATTAGTCTATATCTATTCTTTGTGATAAATTTATTTTGTTCTTTTGTCATAGTTTTCAAGTTGTTTAAGCCTAATATCACTACATCTTGTTACAATTTAACGATCTGTCAAATGTATTCGTATTGGAAACTCAACTAAAAATTGATTGACCTCAACGAACTTTTGAGAATCTATAAATCATGCTCTAATAACCATTATGAATAAAGTATATAAACATCTAGATAGGCAAAAAAATATGTAAATACCACTCTAAGGAAAAATATTTTCGAATGAATACAATAACCATAAGACTGAAATTGAGAAATTTGTTTATTTTAGACCTGATACAACGTTTTTAGAAAAGCTGGATACATTTCTTCGTTGGGAAAAAATAAGAAAATGCTTTTAAAGACATACTCTTATAAATGTCTATATTTAATCGAATTAAACTATAATAGAAAATAAATGATAAGGGTGTCTTTGTATTTTTATCAGAAAACAAGATAGTCTTGCGCTTCAGTCACTTTATTTTGTGTGAGTACTATTTTTCTTTCTCTTTTCCCGGTTCTCCGTTAGATCACACACAAAAAGAAGTGACGGTATTTAACGCTTTTAATACCAAAGGTTCAAGTCGCAACGAATAGTAAGCCGTGCCTTGCATCACATATAATATTTTTTAGGCATCATCGCAAATCACATATTCAGAATTTAGTATCCGGAAACTAATAATCTGTCATACATCAATCTGTACAACGAAACGACAATCACCAAACATCTGCGGTAGTCGGCTGCCCTCGGCGCGGCGGCGCTGCGGGCGCGTGGGGCGCGTTCCGAACACGCGTTCGCTTAGTAATCCCCGGGATATAAAACCTCTTTCCTATTTATATGCAGATTCTGTGACCGACCGCCATAAGTTATACGCTCTCGCTAACGGATCATACTCTTAATACCGGATAAATGGATATGGTTCTTTTCGCAGCGGCACGGGGTGAATTTTTAATGTATTTTCGGCTGCCCGAAACGGAACCCTGTCGCGTTAACTTCGGCTCGAAATCAGCGGTGCAGAATTAATTTATGCTGCATGACATCTTGTCCCTACACCGAAATATGCTAAAAGGGATTGTCCATTAAACTTGTGACTGGCGAAAAAACAGCGCCGGAATATCGATGCCGCTAATTAGAATTTAATCAAATTTTAAACTTTCTTACGTTTTTCCCTTTTGAAAGTAGAACTCGTTTTTCAAAAAGTGACATCGTGCTTCTTAGTTCCTTAGGTAAGTGTTGATGTACTTAGATATAAAACAGGTAATGGTAACTATACGCTAACTAGGATAAAATGCGCTTATGTCTCATAGTTTGTTGAAGTTATGAATGTGCAATTTCATATGTGGAATAACCATAAATGTAATATATATTCCCATTAGATGGGTAATGTAAGAGTGAAGAATTATAGTATACGTGCATGGTGGAGATACATAGAGAACCGTCACTTGCATGCCACAGTTCCGTGTGGTCTTGGCGTTAAATTAGACCCGATTTTCAGAGCGAAATCTTACATATTTAAACATAATTTTGTGCTCATTAGACCCTTTTTATTTATGCTTATATGTCTAGTATTCGAATATAATGCATATAAGAAAGAAAACCATTCGAGAAATGTACATTTTACATAATGTATCATTGAAATATTTTATTGTATAAATGCAATATTTTAGAAATAGCACATAAACTTTACAAATGAAAGGAAAAGTTATAAACATTTAATCGCATCATTATTCTGGATTGCACATGACGGTCATCACCTCTCGTGTGTACGTGCAGATAACTCGTACTGATACGTTCTGTTTGTGTTACACCTTAGTCAGTTCGTAGCCGATCTAATCTGACAGTAATGTGGGAATAGTCTATTGTATTCTAATAAATGTATGCGTATGGAAATAATCCACGCGTCAAATGGTATTGGATGTTTTAAAGGTATACGACTGTTTTTGGACGGATCTTTAGCAATCACTAAAAAGATACTGATTATGTTATTACGAAAACAACATTCATTATTTTATTTATTTTTTTTTTTTTTTGCAATGCTCGCTTACACATACGTTTTCATTAATTTCACGGTGCTTATAATTGAACACGTTATTAATACCGAAGCAGGGAACCGCCGGTAGAATAACGTTTACACAAACCGGAATTTGATTAAATTAACGAATATTAAGAAGGGGGAACGAAATTCGAGGAGAAGTAATGAAAATGTGGGTGAGCGAGATTACGAAGATCCTGTTATGCGGTTTAAGTGAAGACAAACAACGAGCGCTGGCGCCGTGACTCCGGCTGGAGAGTTTAGAAGTCGGATTTTTAAATTGCGGTTTAACATTATTTATTTGAAATAAATACGCAAAAATCTTTGATTTCATAGCTCTCGAGCTAGTGAATTAAAAGATAATAATAGTAACAAGTCTATTACTCGATCTGCTATTGAATTAGAAATCCTAACCGCACGAAACAATCGATTTGTACGCTAGACGACGGAGCTATAAACGTAAAATGTGTATTAAAGTACTTATTAAACAATAATAAAATGTGCGAATTTCGTTTACTTTATTTTTCAACAAGATACCTACTTATTACGTGTGCTTAGGAAAGTGAACGATAAGCAATCATCAAATTAAAGATTCATTGTTGTAAAATGCTAAATACTACTGTGACCCCAATATCCGCAGAATACAAACTAACTTAACTCATATAAACCGCATTCTCGATAGTGCCTCTAACGTAACATTTTTATTAAAACCTTAAGACTAGTTCATATATCGCATCCCTTTAGCACTCTATTGAATATGCTCATTGGTACAATTTTGTAAAACAATTCAAAAAACGTGCTCCAAAGAAATTGATTTGAAAGTTTTGTAATTTTGATTTGAAATTTCAATATCAATGTACATTAATATAATATTTTAAATTTTTTTTTTATTTTAAAAAATATTTATTGTTTAAAAACTATCAAATACAATATATGATAAAAGAGATTTTTTTTATCTTTATTTTATCTTTATTCATCTATTTGAAAATGCGAAGTCATACACTACAATTTACGATGTGTAAATATTTTTATTTAATCCAATGGTTACTGATTTTTAACAGGTGTTTCTAATCTTGACATTTGTATCAACTATTCAAAAAAAACTCATATACCTTTCTGACAGTGATATGTCAATATGCAAAATATATTTTCGCGTATGACAGATTCAGCGATGACTGCGTTGAATTTATATTCTCGGCAGAATCAGCAATCTCATATAACTGGAGGCGTTTTTGTGATGTAGTATTTAATAACCTTAGTTTCCAAAATCTTAGAACATACGTATAACTGTTTTTTCCATCATAGCATTCCCTTTTAACCAACGTCACAAGTACAAAAAGATTGACATGTGTGTTTGATCGGATGTTATTTGGCAACAATAGCAACGGATTTATTCTATTTCGAATCAAAAATTTTCCAATGAAAATATTTTACAACAGAGATATTTTACATTTTACGGCTACCAATTCAGCTCTTAAGTCCGTTATGGTATTAAGATTTTTAAATTACTATGTACTGCTTGAATTTACTCAAGCTTGTAGAGAAATATACTCGTACAGGTTTATAGATTGTAACACTATCTCTAATTTAGCACTGCAGCGGTCGGCCAAAAAATACCCTCTAAGATATAATACGGACTAATTCAATACTGAAAATAGCAGAGAATGACTGAATCTAAATGAATTTTCAAATTTAAGACTCTAGTAGCAAAATATGCCATGGCAAGTTGAAAGATTTGGACAAACAATCGAGTGTGGAATCAGTTATACAGTGTACCTTTTCAAATTCCTCCAGTTAGCTCATATCATTTCATCCTATTAGCATAGTGTGACTACATTGTGTCTATAGATAGCACTGTTACTTCTTTGAATCGACTAAAAAACTCTCTTTCATATCATTTCTCCAAATTGAGAGAAGACGCCGCGGTCGTTGGGAAGTCCGATTTTTTTGAAGACCTGACGTATAATGTAGCATGACGGAGAACTATACAACTTGCACGTCGGCCACCGTACCTATAGTAATTCGGTGTGGGCTTAGTGGCGTATTCATCGAGTCCGCACAATAACTCAGTCGGCATTACCGTGATCCGCCGCCGGCCTCTCGTCGCGCCAACAACATAAATTACTGAAGATAATACTGAAATTTTGGTAACGTTCAGTAGCTTAATTTGCTTATGTTCTAAATTTTCTTATATATAAATTACTTAGTCAATATAACATTATATAAATAACAACAACAAAATAATGATTCAATCTGCTCTAAGTATATAAAGTTAGACTAGAATTTAGCTTGAAGGTTGATTGACACTTTCAGCTTTAGGTATATACCAATGAAACAAAATTTGATTGAAATGTTCGTTTACGTCAAGAAAAAAATATGAATGAATTAGTAAATAATTTCCTTTTACATACATTTAAATAAATAAATTAGTTCGTTTTTATGGACAGTTTTAATAATTTGTTAAAAAGCAACTCGTAAAGTGGCAATATTATAGCTTGAAGAAAAATGAGACTCAAAAATAATTATTTACCTACTGCGTGTACTATCAAGGTAGATATCAATTTAATACGAACTTTAAAGCAGTTGTCTGATACTTCAAATATTATATGATTTTTATATAAAGTTTTCAATATCAGACTATATTGAATAAAAAAATGAACTCTTAATTAAAAGAGATTGAAAAAAAAACAGTAAGTAGTAAAAAATCTTTACTATTACTTTTTGGTAATGTGAAGTTTTCTATGTACGTCATATGACAACACTGAAATAAGGCGTTGTTTATAATTCTCGATTTGTCAATGACAACATTCTAAGAATCTATAACATGTTAGTTATTTGAACGGTATTTTGAAGACAATTCCTTTTTATTCATTCTGAACCATAAAAATCATTAATTCTAATCATTCAAAAATTAACCAATTATTTTAAAATTGTTCTTCGCTATTGTGTATCTAAATAGTCGTTTTGACCATGAATGCACAATTATAACTCTCATCGATCAGCGACGTAATTCACATAGTTAAGGAAGTAAAAGACAGAAATGGCGTACGACCATAAAATATAAATAAAATATTAAAAGCAAAAGACTAAAAATAATCTTTCTTGTATATGAAGTTACTAGTACAATTAGATATGATAGTTATCTTACAAATTATCTAAAAAATTTATACCGTGTTTTATATAATATAGACACTGTGAGTAATGAGCATTTTCTAAAAAAAAGACGTATATTTTCATTGTTTTATAAATATCATTAAGGATCGCTTTCAATACTTATGTTTTGTTATATGTTTTAATTTAATTTTTACTTAATAATAAAGTGTAATCTAAATAAACGAACAACCCTACGAACAACGTTAGCTTGGTATTTCTAGTAAATATATTGTTAACATTTAACTATGCATTTTTTTAAAGGCCGGTTCCTCATATGCAAATGTTAATGATAGTTTTGATAAAGCTGATCCTCATAATTCAAGCAATTTTTTTATTTAATTATCACGCTGATGATTACGTTGATTCTAATATTTCCGTTTGAAAAACACATATCTCTTTTAGACGGTTGCCCGCAACATGCAGCATGCAACTCACCGCTGACCCTCGAATCTGTTCTTCCACTACGAATCCTTATCCAAAAATTGAATATTGATTTTAGAGAATTGACACATACCGAACACTTAAGCAAGTGTTAAATGTTTATTTATTTTAGTCTGATAATAGTTATATCGTTATTTCTACGTACGTTTCATGCCAACTAGGCACATCCTCAGAAAAATACGGACATTTCCATCCAACAAGGCGTAAAGAGTGTAAAAAAACAACCGACAAATGCGCTTCCAACCTCCTCACATGACAAGCAGTCATGCACTGGGAAATACGTCAAAGGGCGACAGAAGCCCTTCTACCAGCAGTCACAGACCATTACCAATAGACATGCCTGTCAATTGTCACAGACGAACCATCACCAACCGTTACCCAAATAGTTACAAACAAGCGTCCAACAATGGCAATTTATAATTTCGGATTTCTTCTCATTACGGATTTTCGCGAATTGACACCTCACACAATAGAACGTATCTCTTTTAATTTTACCTAAAAATTAATATTAACTAATCGGGTGTAATATTAATTAAGAAAAAAAATCCAAATATTAATGTTCAAATATTGTTTAAACATGCCATAATGTTTTTTTTTTGGTTTGACTATGACTGCTAGTTTATTTTTTGAAAGAATTTTTTGCATTGCACTTTTTGTGAGAACTTAACAATTTCACCACTAGCAAGTTTAAATTTTTGTGGAGTTTTGACAGTTCTTTAATATAACACAGTGAAAGTCGTATTTTCTCTAATCTTACGACATTGTCAAGACAAAAATCAATGTATGATGAGATGGAAACTACATCACATTGTAGCTGATAAACTAGTGAAACAAAAATAGCAACCCACTTTTGAGTCCATTATCCAATAAATTTCAATTGCTAAAACAGCGTATTTGAATAAAGGATGCAGTGAAACATTATCCGTGTTATTACTTAATATAGCGAATCCTGCATTTACTGTGCAGGCGAATGCGCGTTTATGCAAGGAAATGCAAAATTATTCTTGTACTTGTCAGTCTTAACTCAGTCGGTAAACTTATATTGTTACAAGCTTTCTTTTCAGACATATTTGGGGTTGTCTGATTGTCAGGAGTTTGCAGCGTACTTGCCAAATTTAATAAGATTAATAACCGTCAGCTGATAATAACGTTGTAATTTTTACAGAATTTGTAGAATAGAATGTTAAGGTTATGTAATGAAATAAATGCGCAACTGGTGTATGAAATTCTATTTGAATAAAAGTATTATATGACTATTAATGGAAAAAAGTTGCTTTAATTTTCATTTTTTTTAATAGTATTACGTTATTTGTTTTATATTTTTTTTATAGGTCTTAAATAGTACACTTCCATTGTAATAATAAAAACATGTAAATTACAATAATTTTTTTTCGATTTTGATTAAAATATTATTGCATTAAAAGCCTCGGCCTGCAGTTTCTAGCTTTTTATTGAATTTATATAATTTCTGTTATCACCCAAAGTTTACTACTGAGTTTTCAATAGACAATGAGTGGCAATAAAAATTATCAGCATCAATAGAAATCATCAAGATTATATTTTTTTGGGCATTTTCTATTTTTCATTAAAACTCACCATTTACTTCTAACTTAAATGAACCAATTAAAACCCAACAAGAACTTAACAAAATAATCAATGACAACACTCGGAGTTATAAATTCATTTTCAACAAATATAATTCATTATTTAATATCTATTACTAAAATTTTATTACCAACCGTAAGGCGTGTTGATAGGACAGTACTAATAAATGCTGTAACATCAGTTGCAACATATATGACTGACAATTTATCTACACCCCCTTTCATCGTCTCGTTTCATCTTCTTCCAGACCCATAGGCTTGGTTCTTAAACCGTGTGCTAGTGTGAACTAGCGTTGACCGCAGTCATCAGAGCGGTTACAATATTCGAAATGACCGGCTTATTGCTCTCCGATGCGGTTAATTTGATTTAAAATATAGGCTCACTGATCAATTCGCTTGTGTTTTTTGCATCGAACCCATTGCTCCGTAATTTAAAGGCAGCTCATTGATAACTTAGCTACCATCATAGACAATATTGTTTTTTTAAACATTGCAATGGACCCAAAAAAATTGTGGATGAAAATCATACCAATAAACAAAACCTACTATTTGCGCAGATAAAAATATCAAAGCCACAGTTATATCAAATATCAAAGTACAGTTCTTCATTATTTTCATTAAATTACTTAGAACATAGACTATTTTTTTTATAATTATGTTTAGTAGTCGGATAGCGTTATACGTATTTAAACCATTTTATTAATACAGAAATGGATAGTTTATTGATTATGCTATTGAGGTTCTTTATGAAATTAAATTTAAAAGAACAACATTCCAACTCAATATCGAAGATTATGTATTGGAATCATATTCATAATCTTAGTACGTAAAAGAAAAATACATTTGTTCCTTTGACCAATTGAACACTAATTGCAGTTTAATAATTTTCAATTTGACGAGAATAAAAGCTGACTTTAGGATCAAGATCAATAGGTAATTATGTTATGAAATATAGATTTGAAAGCTATATATGAGCGAAGTTTTCTAAGCAATGATTGATATTTTTCATTTAAAGTTAACAACCTGCAAGCCTTGTGGCTTGCTTGTAATTATGTACTAAAACGTTTGTAAAGCCGCCTATCACTACGCTCTCATTTTGCCAGACGCACGTTTTAGACAATGTGACAAATGTTTTCCTATTCTTCTTCATGAATTAAATTTCAGAATTAATTATAACTACCTAAAATTTTATTGTAATTTAATACTTTATCAAAAAAAATTGAGTAATATTTTTTTTACACGGTTGACCTGCTACCAGTCAAACATTCGCAATTTAAAGCTTCCGCCGTTGTATATTTTTAAGGATATTTTAGTTTGTAAAGAAAATTGTAATTTTTCCGCAAAACTGAACAATAATCAATATTCTTTCCAAGTCTCGACACCCTTTCGTTTTAGCCTGACTCGCAATAAATTGCTCGATGTGAATTTCAAAAAAAAAAACCCTTAAATTTCGAAGCGTCAAAAGGGCTAACAAAAAAGGAAAACGCGATTTAGTTGAATTATTTCGCCGTAGAACCGATAACTTCCCGGAGCCGTATCGCGCGTGCTCGAAACCAATTAAAGGACTCGGATAATTAAAACAGGATATATTTACAGCCGTTGAGACAACATGGCGCCGGGGGGCGGCGCGGTTATTTACGGCCGTCCTTGGTTCTAACCCCATTTTCGGAGGCAAAACTTCCGGCTTTAATATCATGATTCGTATAAATGTGTTAGTCGGTGGGTTGCAACAACTTTATCGGGCAATAAATCCTCGTTTGTATATTGTAATAACGATTTGCGCTTACCTGAATGCGTTGTAGCGTGGGTTTAATATGAAGACGGACATGTCTCCTTTTACGTCATTTGTTTTGATATAATAATGACTTGTATGTTATTTCAAGTATATGTGTAATTTCAATAATCCTTATCTTTTCTGGAGCTTCATTTAAAATAATTATTAAGTTTAATAATAAAAAAAATATTATGCAAGTTTAAAATAAAATACTTGTATAGCGTTGATTTTCGGAGCAAACGAGACCCGCGACGGCATTTTTATAAATATTAATCTATTTATGTTTATTTTTATAAATTACTTATATCTTTGAGCACATTTAATTACATTTTTTATGGTGTATATTTGATGTACTAACTTTTAATTTGTTCTTTTTAAATTTACTAGTTTAATATTTGCATTGAGTAATTAATAAATTATATAATTAGTTCTGTTGCTTTCATATAGACGAAAATGTGTACAATTCAAAATTTTGATGTATTATCTACATCGTAAAATAATACATTACGTGCATATTCGTCATAAGACATTAATATTTTAAAATTACTTCAATTACTCCGCGTTAATGTTTGATGATCATGAACGTTTTCAGATTTCAGATGTCTTTCAAAAGTCAATAAACAATGTTGTAAGAAACATCAGAAAATTAAAATGACAGATAGTTCCGAAAAACGTAATGTTTGCCGAATTCGTAGAAGACATGTCTTTTGAAAAAAGTAAAAAACAATTACAATTTTACAACATATCAGATAAAGATGACAGGTAAAAAGTTTTACAAAAAAATCATCACTTCTTTAGAACCTCAAAACTATTTCTGTTATAATTTCAGAGAAATCTTTCAGGAGACCAAAATAACGTTGACAATAATATCGAGTGCAATACGAGGAGAAATTAATATAGGTACCGATTCACCGTTACCCCGTCAGGCGTTAGACATCAGCCCGGTCATCAATTCACCACCCCAATAATCCCCGTCTCCTTATCGTCACGACTTCGCTACCAGAATTATTTATAAGCCCGCTGTGATGTACGGACCTCGATTCCTATTATTTTCTAGACATTAGGAAATATTCAATCGCCGATGTACGGTCGGTTATGTCAGCCCAATATATATATGGAAATAGATATTATACATATATATATATATATATATAAAATGTCTATTTCCAAATAAAGGGAAAATTAAAGACAAGATGAAGTTAAAAACAGTTTACGCTATAATTATTTTATTTTTCGTTTTTGTTTTAAATATTTTAACAGCTCACGTATGTATATTAGCGTCCTGTTTCCTCGCCCGTCAAATATTTATATGGTTGAACGTATGAAACAACAATGCGTATGTTTCAATTATCGCACATGTGTTCATTAAAGTGAATTTTTTCTTAAACATCAAATATAGATAATATTTGGGTTTACACCAAAAACAGTGACATTTAAAAACTAAGATTTTTGACTTCCTTATCGAGCGGAGCCCTGATGTGAGAGACCTTTAAGGAATCGCTCTCAAATTTCTTTTATAACTTTCGGAAAAGACTTTTTCCTAAAGTAACCGTTCAAACCAAATTGTCCGCGAGCCTTAAACAAGTGGAGTTTCAGGATTTATAAAATCATTGTGAGGCTCGTTTGATTGTTTGAGTCCCGTTTGAAAAACCAAAATCCCATTTGAGAGACAGTATAAGTGCCGGGACGATCACCTTCGTCACTTGACTTTATTGAAGTAGCTCGGGTAAGCCAACGTCGATTCTATTATTGGCACGAGAAAAATGACTATAAATTGAATTAAAAAGAAAACTTCAAAATGACAATCCTTTTAATACTTACACCGGTATTACAAAGAGAGAAAATTGGTATGTTAGTATATAGAGGTAACTTTTAGAACCACAAAATCCATCATAAGAAGTCTTAAAATCTCTAAGTAATATAATGTATATTTTATTTCATACATGTAAAGATTAATCAAATCCGTTCAGAAGTTTCATCTGGCAATAGTAACAAACATATGTACATCTCCACATCCATACCACCATCACAATGGAATGAAGAACGAAATCAAAATCCGAATCAAGAGCGGAACCGCTATCGAAATCGAGACCGACCAGGTTAAGGATCATGAGTGAGAGAAATAAAAAATAACTATTGTTTGATCACGCCGGGCGGACCTGAGTATGGTACTCGTTAATCAAATATCAGACAACAGTGTGATCTGTCAAAACTAAATGCCAATTACGACTTCTCAACTCACTGCCCGTTAGCTTTCAGCGAAGCAATATCTGGTTTCTTACTTTATTACAATACTAACGGAACGAATATAACTTCGAACCGTACATCGGCACTTAAATTAACACAACTCGAATTTTTCTCATTACATAATTACATTATATTGGCCACTCTAATAAACAACCAGACCGGCGCCGGTATCCAAGCCATCGCCATCAAAAAACGATCGCTGTCACCGTCCGCGAGGCGGACGTCGCGGGCCGGTGCGCTCCTCGATAAATAACACAAAGGGTTCTCGACTGCGTAATGGCAGCCGCACACGCGAACCGACATTTTCTAACGTCTGCATTCACTGCTTCGAAAACAATTGAAGTTAATGCATTTTGTATCGGTGAGACCGAAGTAAATGTATTCAGGCGCAATGTCAACGACAGTAATTACTTTAGGTATAGTTTTTTTTTAGATTTCCGTATTTTTTTCGAATTAACGTCGAATCCACTGAACCGAATAAGTCAAAAAGTTGGTACGCATAAAGTTCTGTCAACCGAGCACGAATGTGTAACGTAAATCAATTAAATAATTTTGAATATGGGCTTCACTTTTGTGGGAAAATTAAAAAAAGTTTTGTAATTTGTACCGTTTGACATATATACAAGGGCTCATCGTGAGGATCTCAAATATGTATTTGTTATATTTAAAAATGAATAGTTTTATTCGACAATATACATGAAATTAGGCCATTCCTCTCTCTTATATGCGAAAGAACTGAGTCTAATATAAAAAAAGGACAAAATATTGTTCATTACTTATGAATTACAGGAAAATACATATGAAGTTTTTTTTCTTAAAATAACATTGTAAATCTCTACATATAAGTTAATGTTCTTAAAATAACATGGTATATCTCTACATACTGTGCGTATAAACATACAATTCGCACTTGTCCGATTACTTTATTATTTTTCCGCGTCGCAATTTAACGCGTCAAGTCAGTGATAAATTTTCTGATTATCAGTAGTAAAAGTGTTATAAAATGTCATATTATTATTATATATTATCATTATGATATATTTTATAAAAAAAAATATCTAAAGAACAATTTATTCTTGTCTGATAAAATAAAGTCAAACGTCGAATCAATTACATAATTCACAATATATTTTCTCTACCGGAATCAAAAGATGTAATCTAAACGCACCGTTTATAATAAATTCCACGAGAGTTGCCACGAATCCGGCGTGCCATAAATTCACGCTCAGGTGCACCATCCGAATGAACCTCGTTTGCGTAGCGCACGTGGCTCTCCGCAGAGCGCGAGGCGCGGACATTTTGGCCCCGGCCGGGCCGGCGGCGTCGCGCCGTCTGCCCTATGAGACGTTGTGTGTTCGTCGCTCGTATTTTCCGTATTCCGTATATTTTTGGACACAAAACTAGCAACTTTGATAGCTAATAAGCCGTAATATTTACTGTTGTGACAAAAAGGAATTTAAAACCTTCAAACACTTATTTTAAAAATTTACCCAACGACATTCTATACATGAGTTTTATTAGAAAACGTTTTCCCATCTCTTAGTACTGCTTATAGATAATTATTTTTGTTTTTTTAACAACGTTCGAAATTCTATGATAGTTCACATGAGCCTGTAGTTTTTTAGAATCGATGAAGAATGCCGTAGTTATAAGCCTGTGTATAAATAAAGGTGCATAAGAAAAAAGGCTGTGATTAATAAATAGACAGAGAGAGGTTGGATTTTTTCCCTTCGGATACAAACTCTAAAAAGTAACAAAATTAAAATTGCTTATTAAGTAATACCTTTATGAGCACCTTCTTTTTTTTTGTAAAAAGTACTAAATTTTAAATATATTATTGAACTTTAATACCATTGCTTTGTAACGCCCTCGGTCTGATTTGCAGTTTAAATATTCATATTGGTTACGTTAACAAGTATTAAAAAACAATTTGGTCACATTGACTAAAATTATTATTATTTTTTAAATAATTATTTGAAAAAAATTTACAACATTACCAATCAATAACTCTTATAGGTATTTGTATACCACATATGTTTTTATTTCTTTAGTAAGTAAACACGTATCAAAACGGTTACAATACTATATAAACGCTGAGTGTACGCGAATCTGGCTCGATTCGTTCTCGAAGTCTCCTGCCTCTGCAGTTTGGGATTTACTAGTGAAGCTAGTCGAGACACGCTATTTTATTATCAACTTAATGTTGTTAAAAAACTGAGTGCGTGTATATTTCGTGAAATTTCAAATTTCACTACCGTCATTTTCTTCTTATGCATGTAAAGAATTATAATTTTAAAAACAAGAATAACTTTTGGAACACCAATTTAGATGACATAAAAAGAGGAGAATTGTTATCTAATTATATAACCTGCCTATAAAATATCCCTAAAAACATATAATCGCGGAAAACTATAGAAAAATTATATTTCCTACAATTTTTAATACTAGTTCATATCTTAATAGTTTCCAAGTGACGCACAGACAGGCGAACGCATTAGAGACTTGCGAGATATCTTCGTATTTTATTTCGTCGTTAGGAACTCTATAAATTACGCCTTTAACTCTGAATACAGTAATGTAAAAAATCCACTTAGAAATATAGCGAGACACAGAAGTAGGAAAGCCGGCCGGCGTCGCACCGCGCCGCCGCTGTATGTAGGACCGATATACCGGCGCCTGGCCTTATCATGCACTCACACGTATACCAATTAGTATTATTTGTTATTTTTCGTTAGCAATATCAATCTATAGGTAAACAAGCCTTTTAAGAAATGTTTTATTAAATGAAGTTTTGTATGAGTATAAAGTAACTTTCTATGTTGTTGAATTTATACAATTTAAATATGAACTCTATCTCATTAATTCATTTTGTACTTGGTCTGCCTTTCGATATTATTATTTTTTTATATTGTGTAGAACGTACAACTTTTTTATGTGAGGGATTTAGAATATTTAAATTAGTAAATAGCTGAAAGGGTGTTTTGAGTTGCAGACAGAAGAGACTCGGACCTCGGAATATTTTTATAGAATTATAAGCTTATAGTATTGTAGTATAAAAATGAAATAAAAAAATTACAATACTCTAAAACTATTAATAAATTAATCCCGGGGGCACAGAGCGCACCATAACTGAATAACGATTTATACGTGATGCAAGTAGAAAACTGTATAATTTGCACGTTTTTTTTTTGTAAAGAAACCTAACTCTATACACGTGCTGTGTCGCAAAGCGAGTGAAATTGCAGAAAATTACGTTCCCGACACGATTTTACTTCACCGCGAGCGTGAGCTGCACGTTAGAGACCATCTCGTCGAAAATCGATACCGGCGTAGTGTTGCGCATCCATTGAAAAAAAAAGACTATAGACGCTGAAAAGTTTGATCATCATTCAAAAAATGCCTTTCTATTAGTGATTTTACAGTAAATTGTTAGAACTATGAACAAAAAGGTATCGAAATGCGTTACAATAAATCTGTGTTTAAATTACAAGAAACAGAAACTAAAAGAATCTCGCGAAAACACCCCCAGAAAGTTTTGTATCTTAAAGTGGAATAAAGTTAAACGCGTTATGGGAAAATGGAATCTTCCATTTTCACGGGAAACAATATTCAAATTAACTCTCTCTATAAAAATATTATTCACATTTATTAGACATTTCTTATGTGAAATAATAACCTGATATTCTAAACTTTATTAATGGTCCGATTTACAGACGAAAGGAAAGGACAAAGATGTTTTCGAAAATAGACCTATTTGCGGGACTCGACGCGTCACCTCGGCCGTGGCCCGGGGACGGGCCCGCGGGGGGCTGCGGACGCGCGAACAATTTACTCAATCGAAGAACACGTTGCTCTATTAGCGATAACTGTGTATTAAGACATTGCACATCTCGTGACATAAATCGCATAAGATTTATGTCAGGTTTTCGGAAAGTGTTTCTAAAACCCGGAGATTCATTATAGATATCGCATTTATGAACAAACCAAATTTATTTATGAAAAAATAAAGTTTAATGAAAATATTTTAAGACGCCTTCGAATGTATTGAAATAATTAAATGATTATTTGGTTTTGGAGTCGGTGCCAGCTTAAGATACGCCAGACACGGTTTTGTGTCAATTTTCATAGTTTAACATCGTTTTGACAGAACAGTGTGTTGATACACTAATTTGTTGAATTGAACTATTTTTTATTTACCTTTGTTTCCTTCGGTTTCATTATTTTATATTTTAAATTTGGTTTGATTTAACTGGCGTCGATTACAAAACTAACTGATTTTTTATTTTGAAAAGTAATTTAATTCATCTAAATTTTACTTATGACTAAAGGACAATTGCGTATATATATATATATACTTATAATAAAATCGTATGAAAAGAAAAATCTAAACATGAAATATTTTTTTGAGAAAAATAAATAGTGTGTGTTATACACATGATACAGATCCCACAACAGCTTCTTTTAAAATTTTTGCCTGTTTTATGTACATTTGCCTGGTTGTTTCTCCAAACATCACTCAAAAATTAATTAAGCGATCTGACCAAAATTTATGCGTTTCATTAGCAGTAATCTACTAATTTAGAACACAATTTATTGCGTTGGTTACCTAGGCGCTAGACAAAGCACAAATTCAAACTTTTTCCTCTCCTTAATTCTTAATTTAAAGTATCTAATGGCTAGATTCGAACAAATGGTATTTCTTAACAGTGTGAGTGTCATAGAAAAGAAATATGTACAACTTTGTGTAACTTTCTTATCTTTTTAATTGAACAAAATTCATTAAAGGAAGAAATTTCCCTATCATCATTGTGACTTCGAAGAAGACTATATCATGACTTTTAAGATGTACTATGAGTGATGAAAGATAAGGAAAAAATTAAGGATAGCTTTCATGTCATTTTAAAAAGCTATACGTTTCATAAGTACCATGCGTAAAGAGCCGCAGGCAACAGCTAGTGCATATGCATATATACACAAGTTGACACATAACGTTAATAAACAGATATTCTTATCGAAATTTATTAAATAGATATTTTTATCGATATATCATGAAAAAGCTTTGCTTTGGTTAAGTTATGTATATATAAAAGCTTTCCAACGCAAGAAATAACTTCAGGTTCCCCACTACAACAGGGTAAGGTCTGCAACCGCCGGCAAATGTAGTATTATGTCGTTCGGTGAAAGTAGCGAGGCGTTAGTTAGCGCGCCCGCCGCGCGCGCTGTCGTCGTCGGCTACATTGTTATTCGGCGCACGATCCGGCCGGCGATATAATTCCGGCCTGACTCATCTCGCTCGCTACAATTTTCACCGGCGAATATGAAATAAGTTTCAGGGGATAGCGGGAAATCCGCTGGATAATATTATGACGTCATACCGCAAATAGTAGCACTACAACGCGGATGAATGGTTATATTTCTTGAGGCTAGTTTGGCAATGAAAAACATTGTATATTATTATTAATTTTAATAAAAAAAAAGTTTACTTTTTGGAAGTCCAAATAAACGTATCACATTTATGGCTCATGAAGCCTGAAGGTATTTAGTTACTATGATGTAATATTTATGAATATTATATTGTATTATTATAACTATTGAATTACTTTTATGATATTTTTATTGAACTTTCTCATATGTTTAGATTGGGTTAAAACATAAAAATGTGACCTCGAATGACTGATAACACCCAATTTAAAAGCCATTATCTGATTAAATAGTTCAATAACTTTTTATAAATAATTGTGTATAATAAATATAAATAAGGTCGCGTATTTTCTTATCACGTTAACATTATTATTCATAGAGAAAATAATTATATTTTTTTTTATATAAGCGAGAATGCTATTTATACAAACAGCTAAAGACAAAACTCAAATTGTTAAAAAAAGAAATAAAAATACACTACAATCTGGAGAATTATTGAAATCATATGTAATTTCTTATAAAGTTCTATAATTGGTAAGATACCTTAAACTGTCTCATAGTATTGTACCTCGTAGTATCAATAATGTTGTAATAATTTTGTAGAATTGTCCATCCAATTAACTATCTTTTCAAATCAGATTTTGGAAAAGACAAAATCTATAAAGTATAGACTATTTGAGACAAACACAAATAAACAAACACCAATCACTGATCATGGTTTTCTAATATACTAGTTGGTCGCCTAGTGGTTGAAATTCGACCATAATGCAATAAATTTTTAAGTTCGAACTTTATTAGGGTTCTTTTGTCAAAGCCCAACCTTTGATATTGTATGTCATTCAAACAGTAGAGTGTGTAATATTTATTTTAATTCGTTTAATGTATTTCTAGTGAATTTTGTATAAAAAAATAGTGCGTGGAGTCCCTCCGCGCAGAAGAAGAGAAACTTTGTAATGTGGAAATGAAAATAGGAAGGGGTAGAAATTGCGTTTTTCGTCGCACGTTACAATTGCGAAAAACAATTGCGAGACGAAATCTACCGACTCACTCTCTTTCTCTCTCCTACTTTCTACCATTATGTATCTTTCTTTCTCTCTCCCTCTTTTGTTGGAATATTGGACGCTACTCGTTGCTAACGCTCGCGCTGGCCTGTAACAGGTATACTACGCGCATACGTTCAATTGCCACGCATTCGCTCTCGCTCTGTCTCTTTCTATTCCCCCTCCCCAGGAGCGTTGAACGTTTAACACAACAGTGCTTTCTTACCCTCCGTGGTAGCGTTAAACGTTTAACGTAACCTTGTTGGAAGTCGCATTAGAAGTTTCACTTCAAAAAAATAGCTTTAAGTGTTTCTTCTCCATATTGACTTTAACTGTGTCAAATTTCACGTTCATCCGTTAGCGCAATTTCCTAAAAATGAGCACAAAGTTTTCGCTTCACGTATTAATATATAGATACAGGACCAATAATCGTGATTATTGTTACCATTTTTACCAGTTACCATCAATCGAGATTCTTGTTATTTAGGTTCAACTCGAAAGGGTTCATTAATACAAAAAAAAAATGGCGGCCTTTAAGCAACCTATTACAAATAATTTCATGAATGGGTTGGCAGGTAAGGCCTGAAGTAAGATTTGAAAGCCTGTTGATCACATTCCATCATGCTACGCTTGTTTTTACTAAGGTATTTTTATATTACCTACTTATTTAACAAATCGTAATTCTAATAAAACGTTTCTATTCTATCAGGCGACCCTTGTATGTATCGTTTTATGAACTGACCCTTAACCATAACAATAATTTAACTGTATTTTTTTCTAATGAAACGATAAATTAAAATTAGGCAAGATTTCGAAAATCATGCTGAAAATGTAATTTATTTTGAAATTAATGGAAAAAACACATAGCAACTTAAGGTTATTTATGTATATGCAACCCATTGGACACATTGCAATGTAAGCCCGAATGACAGTAATTACTGGTAATTTAATGGTGTTGTGAATCGATTGAAACCCATCAAAATTAGGCATGAGGCACATAAAGTATTACTCTATGCCCCCAATAGGTTTTTACAATTTAATGAAGTGCGGTTTCACCCTTAATTCAATGCAGAGAATTTTTTTAGATACAATATCTTTACGATGACTAATTATAATACAACTAAGACGAGGAAACTAGCCACCGTACTGGAAAAAACTCTTAGTTAAATATGTAGCATTGTACTCAAGTATAAAAAATATTAATATTTCTTGGCTAATTTAATTTTAAAATAGTGTAATAGCTAAAACTTAAATATTATTATGCTGGCTGACATCCAACGAACTATTAAATATTTCCTGTGGTCTCACTAAATACTACAGGATAGTTATTTGAATAATTACCTAAAATTATATACGTTACACACCGCATAAATAATTATAATATCAAATTTGAGGATAAACAAGATTTATAACTCTTTCATACAGAGTGTTAGACCGAATAAGTGTCAACAAATGCGGTATTGAATAAACAAAAAGATGGAAAAAGAGTGCACTAAATCAAAGTGAATTTCAATAGAGTTTTCTTCTTGTAGTAGAAAAAACTGAACAATAAAATAAATTAATATAAACAAAAGTTTGAATTATGACATATTTTATGAATCTCTATCCTAATCTTGTTTTTCTCCACGATGCAACGGAATATATTTGCATAACACATATCCCGTTGCATCGGTTTAGGTCTCTAAGGGCATTAGATCGAGCCTAGTGCGAGTTAAGGGAATGGCCGAAATGTGCCTCGTCGGGCAACATCGTTACGGCCAGATGTAGCGTAATATCGTAAAACGAGTAAGCTGAAAATCCACGAAAACGATTTCGCCGGCGGCCGGAGGGCGGACGAGGAGAACTCCGCGTACGAAATATGACACACATAAATATTCCCGCCTTCGGACTTCGTTCCACCGCCTCACGGCGGATCTGATAAGACGGAAAAATACGGCCGAATTGCGTCTACGTCTGTTTATAAGGAAGACCAGTAACAAATAAACAAACGGTACGCTAAACGCAGTCGTCGTCGATGCACTCGATTAAGATCCGCACTTGAAAAGATAAAATTTGGACACGTGCGAAAAAACGAGTTCACGCAAACCTTTCCACTGGAAGTTCACATTATTACATACTTGACACTACTTCATCACTTTTTGATATGATAGCCATGCGGGGATATGTATGGGAGGCGTCAGAGTGCAGCGCGTGGCGCCGGGCGGGGCGTCGGGCGGAGGCGCGCGGCGCACTGCCGCGCCCGCCGCGTGCCTCGGGAAACTAAATTTCCCTGCAGCCTCCGCCCGCCCCAGGCCTATGCGTTCGGAACACTCTTGTTATTGTTACTTTTGTATAATTTCGGGTCGGAATCGTTTATACGTGCGATATGGTTGATGATTATTCTTGAGGCACAAAAGCGTTGCTCTTTTATGATGTAATAAAAAATATACTTTAGATTGAACGCCGTTAAAAAGAACTCCTAATACTCCTTTTCCTAAATGCATTTATTTCATTACAGAAGTGAAAATTATAATTGGTTTCAACTTTACAAATTTGTTTTGTCTACATTTGTGTGAACGACAATGTCAGCAAAATTTAATACGATTAGAAGTAGAAATAAGTGTAATATTACTAATATTTATTAATATGAAATTATAAAATGATGATACGAAAAACGATAGGGTAGACAAAAACTTTGTCAATAGCTAATTTTTTAAGTCAACTTTGACATATGACTCAATGTCGACATATGACTCAGTGTCGTCTGTAAACGCTATGTCATCGATTCGAAATATGCTTAAGTTTTTAAGAACTTTATCACAAATTGAAATTAATATTTTTAAAATTGTCCTCGGAAAAATTGAATGAATAACATTATCAATTAATAAAATTATTGACGTACTTATCTATAAGCTATCAATGTTGCAACAACATTGATAAATTTCTATGGGAGTTAAAGGATTAAGATAGAGAGAAAAGCAAATACTAAAAAAAGCAAATATTTATTGATCTATACAGTAATTAATGAACACGTATCCGCGAGTAAGTGGTCAGAACATTCCTTAAATGTAATCTAGGTCATAAAAATGTGATCCTCATTATAAAAATTGGTCAAAAATAAGTTATATTCGATATCAACGAACAAATATCTAGTATTATCTGAAATATTCTGCTTAACAAAAAACAACCGATTCATCAAACATATTTTGAGATCAACTAGGGGAATTCTATTTTGCTACTTATTTAAGAGGAAATTATTTTATTATTTTGTTTATGAGCGTTATTTGCAATAACACTTTTATCTTACATGAAGTTTATTAATTAAAGCAATAAAAGATGTTTTCAATAATATAAACAATACAGAATAATTAATAAACGACACAAGTTAAATTCATTTATATTTATTGATATGCTATCGTACGATATTTACATAATTGTATTACACAAGAAATAATTTAAATAACTATTTACTGTTAAATGTCAACTGAACTTCTAGAAAAGAGCAATTTCTTTTAAGTTCTTTATAGACTAATTTCGTAATTAAAATTTAACATAAAATTTTAAACAAATAAATGTTAGGCTTACCGAAATTAACTCCACACACATTACTTTTGATAAAGAAATTTTTGAACACCTAAAACTATTCGATTCCGGAACTATTTTCATTATTTTTTTTTATACATATTTACTACAAAGAAACACGTCACTGTTTCTAACGTGCGAGGAAAGCCTACGTGCTCTTCCGCGGCCCAAAGGATCAATCGGTCACGTATGAGCCCGTAACTACTGGTGACGTCTTGAAGCGGGGAAGAATGGCCATTTGGTCTTGTTTTTATCAAAGGTCTGGCGACGGCACGCCGGCAGACAAACCCGGCGCGGTGAGCGTAGGTTTGAGTTGGAAAACAAAACGTATTCATTTAAAAACCACTCAGGTCCCATAATCGATCTAAAGTAATTCATATTTTAATACCGTTCTTTTTTAAATTGTCATTTTACACGTGCGTAATTACAGTAAGCTGGAATTTATATAAAACGGTTGCTTTTCTTTATTGGCGGTCGAATAGTCACAGTAAAGTTGCATCTGTAACTGTTTTATAAGTTAACTAATAGTTAAAATAAATGCCACAGTATAATTACAACAAATAATAACAATTTATCTTACAAACTTTTTAACCATTGTAGTCAATATGACAATAGTAATTTAAAATAATCACTAATATTTTGTATACGTGGTTTTGGGTTTTTCTAAGAATACATAAGAAGCCATATATATATAGAAATAGTTTGAGTTACGTTTGTAATTCTTACAATAAAATATTCGAATACATTAATCTATTTAAAATTGTATCAAATTACGCAGGTATTTATTTAAGTTCGGTTACTAGATTTAATTTTTTGCTTGCCTGTGCAATGGAACTTCCAAACTAATCTAATCACTTGTAAAACACAATATAACATTTTGAATCTAAAAACGACACCTAGGCAAATATTTTGTTTTAACTATAAGCTATAGGCTGACAAAGGACATACACGTTGATTCAATACAAGAACTCCACACTCCACAATGTACTGAATATTTAATTTAAATAGAAATTTAAAGTTTCCAACCAGATTTCTTTATACAAAATTTATATCAATATTTCAACAAGAAAATGTGTCAATTATAAGAATCATTCAAAATTGTG
>BGZK01002723.1:0-44628 GCA_005406025.1 Eumeta japonica
AGCTTGGGAGCAGGGCTTCATTATTGCTTATCAGATTGCTTATCGCTTATCAGAAACATTCTTGCTATTCACGACAGCAAACAAGGCTCCATTCACTTTATTTCACGTAATTACCCTCCTTTCGCAGTCGCAGTTACTAAGTCGCAAATAGTTGTGACTTCATTTCTTTCAAACAATAAGACCTTAATCTTGTTAAAATTTACTTGCATATCTCTTAACAGAATCATTCATTTTATTTACCATAGCCTGTAACTCGCATGGTGACGGCGCAAATTAATTGCTCGTCGGCGTACAGGGGGGTATTTAAATCATACAGACAGCTAATCATGAATAAGTTGAATAGCCATGGTGGAACTGCACAGTTTAGTTTTACATAGGACATCTATGCCAGTTAGACATGTATATGCCATATGCAATTAAGTGAGCAATGTGCTGTATATAAACAGTCATATTGTAATGATCATTGTGACACAAGCATTGGAAATTGTGTACAGGGATTGTAGTGTAACTGCGATAGCATACGAAGCTTGAATTTTGTTCGGTTGATTTACACTGCGTTTTCATCTCTTTGATACGCGCAGTAATGAGATACTCAAGTAGTAATGGATCGACCGACAGCATAAAACCAAATCCCATAAAGTACATGTGCTCCGTTAGCGCACACTCCCCGGCCATACGCACCTCTCCCGCACGTTGTTCGCCTGCCGTCTCTCTCTCTCGCGCGCCGCCTTCGTGTCCGGGTCGAGGTCGTCCTCGTCGGCGGATGAGCAACTGTGACGTCATTTAGTCGCGGCCATTTTGTTTTTTTTCATTATCAAGTGCACAGGGAGAACGTCACGAAATCATTTTAAAATAATAAAAATTTTTAATCTTTATCTTTCACAAAACAGTTCTTAATATGATTCGAGTAGAAAAGCAATTGTCATTATGCTTTTTAATTGTAAGATTATACTTCTGCCATATTTTAAGAGATAAAAAGATAAATGGTTGCGAAATGTTCTCCGAAAACACATCAATGTGTACGTATATATATATACAATTAAATGTATCTGTATTTGTGAATGTAATTACCCTCATGAGTCTTTTCTGGTTAATTGTATTTACACTTCGCCTTCGTAACGCGTTAGTAATTATTATAAGCAGGTTGCATGAAATGTACATTTTTAAACTTGCCATTCTGGAATTGCAGAAGATGAAAAAAATATTTTCTCTAATACCCAAACATACAAAATAGACATTCTTTATGTGTCAAATTTGAAAAAAGCCATGATGTAAACACAAGATAATTATTTTTACATTCTAGTATTATTTTTTTTTGTATGTGGATACCTTTAAAACTATTTATTCTTCATTTGAACTTATTAGAGTGAGTTAATTCAATTTCAACTTCCTCTACTTAAAAAGAAAACGGATGACGAGGAAAATATCGATTATTTAATAGGATAAGAATAAACGGGCTGTGTGTGTGTGTGTGTATGTATATGCGTATTTCTGTGGTTGCGATCACTCACTATCTGCGCGAGCGTTTGGTGCCGGCCTTGGCGGCGGCGAGCGCGTCTGCCGAGCCGGAGGAGGACGGTTTGGAGTCAACGCCGGAGTCGGGCGGCTCTTTACGTTTTTCTGCAAGTGTCAAATCAAAAACCTAGGTTGGAATGTGAAATTCTGATAGATGTTTTGCCTACACAAAAACGATCGACATAAACATTTATCAGTCATTTAGTGTTTCATACATCTATCTGCTTTGGCTTCATACAAATCAGACACTCGACTTTACCTCGTAACCTGCAAACCATGTTCAGGTCTAATGGGCATGGACCATCCATCCGTGTTGCAGCAGCATTTACATACATAGAAAAATATACATATTTTCCCTCACACTAAAGAAAAGTACAATATTGGCCCACTTTTACTGAGCAGGGTTATTTCCCAGAAGGGTAGGCAGAGACTATAGATTTCCACAAGGTATAATCTTTGCATATTTCTTGCTACACTGACATCAGAGTTTATATTATTTTTATTTTACTGTGCAAAATGACAGTCATACACAAATGAAGATTATTTTCAGATAAATAAATTTATTAATTTAGGCTAAATGCTGTTCGGACGACGACAGTTTTCATTTTAAGATATTCCAATCGATGCACTACACTACAATAATATAGTAATCCACATAAATTATTGTAATTTATTTCTTAAGAAATTAATGTTTAAATACAATTTTTCATTGTATGTTTTATATAATGATGAACCCACTATATAAAATGTACAATAAAAAATGTATAATGAAAATTTTAGGCATTACAATTATTAGAAATGATTAAACTACTATAATAAAATCGTAAGGAATATAAATCTATACATTTTTTTTTAAATAAGTGGTACTTACTATATACATAATACAGCCACAAAAACAGCTGCTTCTACAGTTTTTGTCAGTGTATTATATCTGTTCAAATATTACTTAAAACTAATGGACCAATTTAAACAAAACTTTTTGTATTACATGAGCAGTAACCCACTGCTTAACTTAGGACACAATTTATCACACTACATTACCTAGGGGCTAGTCAGAGAGCGAATTTAAATTTTCCCTCTTTTTACATACCTACCCACCTTTAGGTTTTTTATAATGCAAGTATCACAGGAAAAAAGAAAAAGAGAGCAAGAGAAAAAAAGGAAGAAAATAAAGATAGAGAATTATTTTGATGCTAATACATCAAGATGCTCAGGACCGAAACCAAGTTCTTCAAAAATGCAATTAGATAAACTAAAATTGTCTCTGCGTACACGGGCAGAGCTAACAGTATGGGAGATGGGATATAGAAAAAAAATACATACTGGTATTGGGCAACGTGTGTCTCTCCATTTTGACGGCCGCCTCGTGCGGATGCGGCCCCGCCACGCCTAGTCTGCTCACTGCAACACAGTTAGCTGTTTAGTCTATATATATATATATGAAATAAAAAAAAAGTAATTTATCTTATCAGAATGTCTGTCCGTTGTACGTCGTAGACCTCACAATTCGTGAACAATTAGGTCCTAATTCTTGTTTTATACCGAGTCACTGGTTAATGATTCGGTATAAAACAAGAATGTATGATGAAAAGTTAGTAGATGTAACAAATGATTTAAATAAATGCTGAATAACTTAAATAATAATACGAGAACTAGCTCATTCATCGCGCAGATGATACATATGCCTCTATGTTGAATAAATGTTTGATTATGTTATCAATAAGTCATGAAGTAGAATAGGAAATAAATAAAATGCTACATAAAATAAATTATAGTTTATTGCAAAAACTATTACCGGAAGTATTAGAAAACTATCATTTTTTTTTGAAATCAATCTTTTGCTCGTTTATCGTTCACAAAGGGGACGGGAATCCCCACTAACTTTGGGGTAAGGTAATTGATTATTTAGTGAATGGTTAATTAATTACAGACAATGCTGAAACTGATGACGAACACGGTCATAAAACGTGGGAACGGGATACAAAGGTCGCGTCTCGCTCACACTATGGACATGATGTGACGGCGTATGGTGCAACAGTCGAGATCTGTGAGTGCGAGCGAGACGTAATCCTTTTACTCCATTCCTATGCTTTATGACTTTGACTGCCAGGAGTTACTAAGAGTTTAATATTTGGTGAGTACGAATTTAACAGCGGGCCAGTGAGAGCGAGTGGCGAAATTTTGACTATGCGTTCTTTGTGACAATATTCATGTTCAGAAATCCTGTCAAGATTTTAATGTCTCACTATTTAAAACAAAAGTTATGTTATTATTTGTGATTTTAGGAAGGTTAGAAAAACGTTGATGCGAAATGTGAGTGAAAGTAGCTCGTTCTTTCCGACATAAACTTTTGTTTTTTTATAGCACTTTCGAGGGACAAACGAGATGCACCACACCATTTAATGGATGGCACGCATGTTCAAATACGCCCATTAATAATAAAAGGGCTAAATCAGACAAATACACGCTAAATCTAAGCGAAAATAAGTGAAGTTTAAATAAGTATGATTCTATTAAAACGTTTATAAAAAAATCATGGACAGTCTTTACACGAGTAGTGTGTTTAGTTCAAATCATCAGTATTGACGTTCCTTAATAGTAAAGATGATTCGAGCATACTGACCTGGTGTGGTGGCGTGGTGCGGGTGTGTGGGGTGGTGCGGGGGAGCGTGGTGCTCGCCCGGATACAGCTCTGGCGCCTCCGCGTGGTTCCGTAGAACATTTATCGCGTCGTCGAGTCGCTCCTCCATGCGTGCACCCTAACAACCATAAATCAACCCATTTAGATATGTGTGCCAAAAAGCATAGTTTTGAACAAATATATATAGCAAGTTTTCTTTGGGTAACTTTTGGTCCTTCGAGCCAGAATATATGAATAAATTCATGACCCATATCGAAATCTTGACTAATTTATTCTTATTTCATAAAGTAAGTATATTATATTTTGGTTTTTGAACCGGATTATTTTATACTACTTCATTCGTTAATTGAATATTTTTTATGTTGTTTTAGATTATAAAATATATTAATTCTCTAGAAGAGTCTGTGCCAAAGTGTTTTGTAATTTTAATATCATAATTTATAAAATTACTAATACTTAGTTGTCAAGATGATCAATAACTATTTCAGCAACAGAGTTGCAATACAATAATATTTATGGATCATGCTGCAAGTTGATCTAAAAGATAAATGTATAAATCATAACATGCCAATTTGCTGATAACATTCCTTACAATAGAACACAAAACTAATGACACTATGAGATCAAACTACGCTAATATTACTAAAAAATGAGAAACATTAAGCAAAACAAAAAGTTAAACCAGATATATTCTCAATAAATTGCTTATAATCTTTTATAAACATGTTTGTAATGAGTGTTTAAAAAGAGACGATAAAAATTATCAATATAAACTTCCTTCTGCCTTTCGTCCTCCAACGGAACAGCGGGTTCAAGGTGGCCATCATCAAAGAATGTCCTTCAAGCTTATGCAGTTACAATGCAAAAGCTTCAATTGGAAGATAGAAAGGGTAAATAATTCTCGATGTTAAACAAAGCACAGAATACTTACGACGACCTCCGAATGGTCCCGTAGAAACACGATCGCCTCGTCGAGCCGGCGCTGCTCGGCCGGCGCGCCCTGCGCCTGTTGGCGGCACACACACACACGCACACGGTCACACGCAAGCAAACCGTGCCGTGGGGGGCTCGTTTGTGTGTTTATATGTATATATTATGTACATATCTAACGTGCAAATGTATTCTGAGTTTATTGAAATATATATGTTGATTTTATTAAATTATTTATTAATTAATGTACTTTACTATTTGGAAAAAAATTTTTGGACAAAGAAAGAGCTAAACTCGTCTAACATTAATCATAATTCAGTGATTATATTTGTGTAAAAAAGTGTAAAGATTGAACATTGATGGTGGGTCAAATATTTGTCTGTCTGACCATCTAACACTACATTTCCTTTTTTTTTTTGCAAAAGTTATTAGCTGAAATTTAGAATAAATTTGAAAAGGAATAGCAGAAAAATCAAACATTTTTACATCATGCAATTCACTATGGGAAAAAAGAATGATGTATGAAGAAAATGTTTTTTTTTTTATCTTCTAGTGTAATCTCTAATGTACAAACATCTAGACAGAAAGATCGTACAAATATCTGTGTATGCCTAAGCAAGAATTATAAAAAGGCTAGGAGATACAATTCGCGCCTAGGCAGAGAAGACAGACAAGAAAGAAAAAAATAAAAAATAGAGAGAGATTGGAAAGACAAGAGAGCTAATAAACAAGTTCAATTTCGTAATAAAATTCGAAAAATCAGAAATTGTCTATTAACGTGATAAGGTTTAAATAGAGTGAGCGCATATTGAAGCAATGAAGCTTATTTTAAAATGTTGCTGTGGGGAACATCATTCTATTCATATTTACCTTAATATAAGATATATAATAGATAGAGTACTTATTTTATATTTCATTTGAAGTAATAAAAAAAGATATTATTACTGTTGTGGCAAATTTACGTTTTCAAAATTTTCAGCACTACGCGGCGCGAGTGCTTATAGCCAAGTACCTATCATCAGAAAGGGACACACGTTTTATTCCAGTTATGACAACAGGCACACTCTAAGCCTCTCCTTACATGTACTATATAAAAAGGGAAATTAAATTACAAGAACATTTGGCAAAAAACATCGCAGTTATAAACCATCAAAATTCTTTACTGTAACTTTTGCATAACAGAGCTTACACACGAGCACACGAGCGACCACGAAGGTATCATAACCCAGCAGCGCCCTCTCCGTTTAATTAGTAATATACAATAATGATATTTCGTTTATTTTTTGTAGTTCTTCGAGACAAAACAAATATAAACAGCGAAATATGCGTGGAGGAGGAGACGGCAGAGATCGCCCTAGTAAATTTTAAACAGACCAAATTAATGACAAATTTGAGAAGGGCCGAAGTTTAAGTACCCGAAACCGACAAGTCGACGATCGATGGGGATGCCAATAAAGCGAGAAAGGTATGCAGAAATCGTCCTGTATTTATGGAGGCCTTTGGTTAGTGTCTACTACCTATTAGGTTAAGGACGTGAGCCTATAAATATTACACGTTTAAAAAACAATTACATGTCTGTCTTAAGTTAAAAATAAAATCGAGCAACAAAAAAAATTAGTTAAACACCTATACAAAAAAAAATGGCAAAAAAAATAATGAAATGTTTGAATGCAAAAATTTTGGTTGTACTGCCTAAACTTGTTAATACAGTCTGAGAATGATTGACATTATTATTACTCAGAATAAGACGGTAAGGAATATCAGACATTAGAAGAATATTATTACCTTCTCTAACACTATCTAGAAGCGATAGAAATATTAAAAAATTTCTAAAAAAATACATGTGTTTTAATATGTAATTAATTCTAATACATATGATAAAAATAACAAATGGATTATTATCAGACTGGACATGCTCACTACTTTATGTATATGCAAAATTAAATAAAACTCTACTTATCTATGTAATTTACATTGACTACCAATAATAACTTATTATGTTTTTAATCATATTAAAAATGCATAATGTGTATTCAAGAAGTTTATTTTATTTATTTTAAGTTATGATCAAATAAATAGATAAAATTAAACAAACAAAAGTAGAGGAGGTACAGCATTTAGACTGCATTTCTATTTGAACTGTCTCAATAAAAAAAATAAATAAAATTTAAGTGTTACAAGTGATGGTGTGAATTTGTAAGTGTGAGAAAAAGCCCCGCATGGACAGTTTGAGAGAGAAAAAAAATACAAAAACAACAACACAAATTAAAAAGAAAGAATAACATGATTGTGTAAAGAAAATGAAAAAAAGTCTACTTTACTATGGCAAGGTTAGAACATAGAAAATCTAAATACATGCCAATGTATAATACAGCCAATTTTAAAACAATAATTAATGTATACTAGGCTAGAACTATAATGGAATAGGTTTATGACTTTTAGTCATATGCTTTCTGTTTCATTACTGATGAAACTTTGTTTCATAACATGTCAGATGACAGTTTTAACTTTAAATTTCTCTATCGCGTTTCCAAATTGAAAGTTATCATTTAATGTATTATAAAAGGTTTAATACAAACAATACTATTATTTACAATACCAATACTTTGGTTAGTATAAAAAATGTTTAAAAAAGAAATAAACAATTAATCTGTCTACTTATTATGAAACAAGTTTTCTATTTTCCTTTACATTACAAAGATGAATATAAGCAAAATTTGAACAACTTTTTACATTCACTGCTTTCTCTATATTACGATTATTACATCTCATGAATATTTTCAGCACACCATTACCGTCGGAATGAATATGCCGATAGTACCTATTCCGGCCGCTGGGCGGTCATAGGCAACTAGTCTCACGTGGATGCAGTGCTAGGCCCTACGGTGACGGTATACAATCTAAAACTATTATCCATCATGGCTGACTATATCATCTCGAACATTAATGAAAATTGCTTTGAAATACATTTTGAATTTTACTGTGAATAAAATTAAAGATTAAAAAAAGACCGATTTTGTTTTTCATTCTATATAATATGAACAGTGATTATTGCTATTAACATTTGTGGTGAAAATTTTATTAAATATTTATATGTAGCAAGTACCCCATATTTAGTATGAAAAAGACTAAAATTAAGTTAGTTCAAAAAGATGAAAGCACAATGTTTCTATTAGACCAAAATGGTGGTTTGATTCTAACTTATTGATATGTCATATCAGGGATCGACAGATTAATGCATTGGGATGGATTCACCATGGACACTGGGCGCGTTGTCTTATATCCAACTTACCATGACCGGTGCGTACACCGGTGTTAGGTGGTGATGCGGGGCTCCGTTTGGTAAAAGCGCACCATTCGCTAGAGGAGGCGGCGCGGCCGCGTGCGGTGTCACCGCGCCCCCTGGCGGGGATGCCACGCCTGTGGGAACCCAACCCTGAAAATATTGACGGACAAATTAATTTCATTTTCATAAGTCTATGCCTGTTGATGTTCTTCTAGAGGGACAGGCAGATATCATTGATTTCCCCAAGGGTCTTTTTATATTCTGTCACCCTTTAACTAACATCTATCAAGTATTATACGATAGCACGTCTGTGTCGCGTGCTTAAAATTTTTGATACCTCTTCGTCCGTCTGCGACGTATGAAAAACAGGGTTCATTTCCTAGCTTACTCGACTAAATATTTTGAAATGAGACACCTTTTGTGCATTATTCAATCCTAACATTATAAACGTGAAAGCAACTCGGTCTGTTGTATCGCTTTGCTGACTAAGCCCCTGTACTGATTTAAATCAAATTTGGTGTCGAGACAGCTTGAATCTTGGGGAACAATATAAACTAATTTTTAATTTTTTGGTTATCCCTGACAACAAGAAATGCTAACAACAATAAGCGATATTGATAAAACTTAGCTGCTGATAGAATTCATCATCACAAAAAATAGTGGTTACTGTTTGTTTGTCTGTATTTTCTTACAACTAGGTAACAGATTAACCAATTTTAAATCAATTTGCTATGACGATAAAACATAAGATGCATATGTTTTATCAGTACGTCATAGTATAAGACATAAGCTACTGCCTCTTTGTTTCATTTCTTATACTCCAACAATTACAATGTATAAACAATGAAATTAATTTTGTGGGATTACATTAAAATAACATTATTTTTTATTTATTTTGTCGGCCATGTTTATTTGCAGTTTCAAGAGGTAGAACGAGAAAGAGAGAGATTAGAGGAGGGAGATAAGAAATGAGAGGGAAACCGGTAGCAGTGGATAGAAAATATGGGATAAGAAGGTGAGCGAGAGACAAAGCAAAAGTGAGAGAGTAAAAGGTAATATGAGAAATAAGAAGTACGATCCAGAACGGAATTGATCACATTGAGGAAGGATGATTTATTAAATATTTTAAAAAAGTAATATTGAATAATTTAAAAATACATCTCAATCAAAAGATTTTTTATCCACATGGATAGCATTGCACCCAAAAGTTTCCAAAGTTGTGAAACTTCTCAAGATCAAAATGAGTTTTTAAATACTGGAATAATAATGCCTCACTAGTTGAAATGATATAAACATCCAAGTTAATTGAAGATAGTTGACAAAAATTAACAAGTAACTTCTAAATCTGTTCTACTTATCTGCTATGCACTTCTTGTCAGTTTATGCTTTGTCTATGATGAGAAAACAACTTAGAGGCCTTAAACTTGATTTCGTTAAAAGGTGTGTATCGCAAAAGAGTATGGCAGAGCCGACTTTCTTTAATCAATTAATTGTTAATGCACTATACAGCAGTATTCTGAAAAATCAGTAATATATTCTTTATAAAATTATGCCATTGTAGGATTTTCAAATTTAATCCAATATATATATGTATAACAACACAAAAATACGATAGAATTTCATATTTTACAGAGAGACGGGTGAAATTTAAAAATATACATAATTAACCTGTGCCGCTGCTCCATTGTGATGCTGCTGATGGTGATGATGTGCCGGACCTGCGGCGCTGGTGAGCTTAGTGCCGGGCACCGGAGGCCCCGTGGTGCCAGCGCCCGCGCCGGGTGCGTACAATCGCGCGTGCAAGGGCGGTGGACTATGCACCGGCGTCGACGGACTGGAGCCGTACGAAGATACGCTACCCGCCGCGTGCGGCTCGGCGCTGCCGCTCGCTGGGTACATCTGGAGGCAATAATGTGGACCAAGTTAGACATTAAAACGGAGTTGCCACACATCGGCAATGTGATTCCATTTCATTCTTTTTTATTTGTGTGGTAATACATTTTTGATATGATATTACGCACGGTTGTAAGTATGAATAATATCTAAGTGACAATATATATATATATATTCGACAGGCAATTTTGTAACCCCATCTAAAGAACTTATAGGTTAACTTTGAAAAGGTTTAGCACCTCGTAGAGCCCCAGTTTAGAACAATCTTAAATATGTATTTATACTAGCTTCCGCCCGCATACAAAGAATGAATTATTTACTTCATGTTATATATTGACCGATTACAATAATTAATCACGATCCTGACCGCTATTCCGTTTTGGATTCCAATCCCTGTTCTGTCCTCGATACCAATTTGTGTCAGTCTCGATTTAAGCAGCTTCCATTTCCGATCCCGCTTTCGATCCTTGTCCCACTCTCGATTCTGATTTCTCCTCATTCCGATTCCGGTCAAGACCCGGATTCCAATTTCGGTTCCACGGTAGATTACGATCGCGGTCCCGTTGTCGATTTCGACCTCCCCGTTTCGGCTATCAATTCTGCTCTTCGTCGCGTGTGCCATTTCGATTCCATTACCGGTCACAGTTATAATTTAGACGAAGCCGGTAAAATCAGTCATTTATCATTTTTCAAAATAAAATTAATGCTATTTTACTTGGATTTGGTTGCTTTTTATGCGTGAAAGAATCTTTAATAAAACAAATATACAGATGAAGCTAAAGCGAAATGTTAATCTCATTTTCCTCAAAGACTTTCTTATTAATGAACTAATTCTTATTTTCATCATGATCAATCAAATGGTTCTTAAGTTATAAAAGAGCATGCATACAGACAGACTGACAGTCAGTAATCTATTATTTGCACAAGCACATGTTTTGACTGTACATTAAGTTTTATTAAGATCGAGAATCCACTTTTAGGTTATAAAAAATCATACAGTGAGACCAAGATACAGACAGGTAGACAGAGACACAATACAGAGTATCCTATCATTTGCGCAACAACATGTTGTACTTTACACCGATATTCATCAAGATTAATAAAACCTCTTTTAAGTTATAAAAACAAACAGTTATATAAACAGACAGAGAGACAGAAATTAGCCTATGATTTACTAAATCACATGTTCTTACTGTATACTAATTTTCATCACGATCGGTCAAACTCTTTTTATGTATAAAAAGACACAGAGAAACAAATATCCAGTAACCTATTATGTGCCCAATCGCAAATTCTTACTTTATATTTTCATAACGTTCGGTCAAGCCGTTCTTGAGTTATACAAGAACATGTCAATAGACATTTTCAAAATGGTAGAATTTGGGGTCAGTTAGTCATAAAACGAATATAATTTTTCGGAAATTAAAAAAAAAATAAATGTACATGGAGACACTACGGATTTATATACCAGTAAAGATATAAATTAGTTCTACGAACATACCCAGTGTCTTTATACAAAATAAGTCAGTTTTACAAGCAGGCTAATTATTAAATGAGCGAAATAACATCGTTTTCAATTATTTAAGAGGTTGTTCAGTGCAGGATAGGGGATTGTACCACAGTGAAGGCAGATAAATGAGGTTAGCATGCGGACTATGACGTTCTTATTAGAGCCCCAATTAGAGACAAACTTACACACGAATAACAATAACCATAAATAAAAATTCCAATAATAATGTGACCAATTAATCGGTGCTTCACTTATATACAGTGAAATAGGGAGAACCTGATTAACTTGTTACTACGCTAGCTCATAACAAAATGCAGAAATAAAAAGCGGTTATTGTCTTTTATAATTATTTTGTACTTAGCTCAGTAATCAAATTTGAAAGTGTCGCGTGACAAAGGGGGAATCTTGCTCTCTAAGGGTCGTATTAATAAACGTCACTGACATGATGAGCCATTTCAAGAAATAACGCGGGAGCGAGATGTATATTATTATCCATGGCGAAACGCTATAACTGTCTTGCTTTTTCCACTCTCAAGATGGAACGCCACACTTAAGTGTGCCTTATTAATACGATTCTTAGTAGCGAAGCTCGTGACTTTTATCATGGTAGAAGTTGGAGGGGGTATAGCGTCACCTATGATTTAATTTCATAATGGCTTGTTACATCGATCGGGTGATTACTTAACCTCGTAATAGATGTCGCTGTGCTGCCAAGTACTGTTTGAAAAGCAAAAAACTGGGAGTCTTGTCTTGTCACGTCACTGTACATAATTTACCAGTCAAAATCTATAAATTCAATAATAATAATATAAACACTCACGCCTATTTTTCAGAACGGCAGGCAGAGACTATAGGTTTACATATGGCACGATCTTTGCATATCTCTCTCGCCTCAATGTTTTCATGAAAGCTCTTCGGTTTCAGTTGCTTAAAATTTGGCCCTTTTTTTAATGTGCCATAAATATGGTCCGCATAGGATTTTCTAGGGCGGCCCTTGCAGACATTTCCACCACACTCATTCACTCTATGGATTTGTTTCATCGGTCTATAAATCAATCTATAAATTCATAAGTTAACGAAATACTCACCGCGTGCAGGGCCCCCTTGCCGACGAGCAGCGGGTCCGTGGGCGAGTGGTGGGGCGGCGCCGCGGCCGCGCGGAACGACGACATGGGCGGCAGCGGCAGCTCGGCGCCCGCCGCGCCGCCCGCCCCGGCCGCCGCGCCGGCGCCCGCCTCGCTGCCGCTCACTATACCTGAATAACCAAGATGACAACGGACGATCAGATTGACTTTATGAGTAATTTATAACAGGAGTGACCGTATTTCAACTTAATATCCATTCCGTTTTCGCATTTTTTTCACATCCATTTTTGTCGTAGATACGTCTATGTTTTCGTTTGTAACAAGAGTCATGTCACGAACTGGAGTTTATGTACTAACGCCATCTGCTGGTGCATAAGTTAAGGAAGTCCGTATGAGATCTAGTATATCGACACTTCGCTGGCGCATGGACTTGGGTTGACGTGACTTTTGCAACACGTATTACGAAATAAATACAACAAACATTTCTACGTTATGCCACAACATAGCATAATTCCGAGTTATTTTGGAGAAATAAATCGTTACGTATCCACGTAAACTTACAGCTGTGTCAAGCCGGAATTTTTGAAGTGAAACTTCTATAGAATCGTTGTGATTTCAAAACAGATGCAATGGAAAAAAACGACAGGCAAGAGACACAAAAACAAAAATGTGTGGGATGAAGCCGCAAAGAATGAGACAGAAATATACATACTATTTCCTCTTTGTGCCATGCTTCGTAGCATCCCCACTCCCGTCTTCTAAGCATAGTCGCCTGAAATTAGTGAGCTAGAGCGAGAGAGCAAATGTCGGTGTGTATGTACATTGCACACTGTTTACTACTTGCTTCTATTTGAGCATTTAATGTGTGTTAGTTAGTATATGTGAAAAGTACGTGAGCTATTGCTACTGTACACTGTATGCGGCTACGTATTACAGCTTTTTTGTAAGAAGTCAGCGTGATGTGTTATTATTTAACAGTATTTGTGAGTATTTTTATATCTTGTTGTGCTAAATAATAAATTTTATAAGATGCCGAAATGAAAATAAAATTAAATAACATATGTTAAATAAAATTAATCAAAATACTTTCATTTTTATCCTTGATATATATATATATCAAGGATAAAAATAGTAATAATAGTATACTGAAAGTCAAAGTGTGTGATATTGTCCTAAAACTATTAAAATAAAACTGGAAATGTTATTTATTTTTTCTTTAAATCATGGTCACCTTAGAACTATTATCAAGTTTACATAGACACTTTCAAATATGCTGACAATTTGCCTTCGGCGATTTGTATAACGCTTCGTGTTTATAAAATGCCGAAGCCGTTTGTAAACGGACAAATCATACAAATTGCCTGCGACATATATACATATTCATCTCATTCTTTTGTCGATTTACTGAAGTTTCACTTCTATCGTGTGTGAATCGCACACAGTATTTTTTTGCTATACTTTTTCGTCTATTTATTAGACACGTGACTATGATTATAGAAAGGGAATTAAAATAATCTTACAGTGCACAATAGTGTATATTTGTCTATTATTAGTTATTGGTATTTAATTACAATTATTATTTTTATAAACTTTAGAACTTTACAATATTCGGTTTTCTTCCAGAATTTTCTACACCGAACGGGGATAATTCCACGAATTCGCTGATTTAGAATTACTTAATCAAAACAAGTAGTCATTCGCATAATAGAAATGTCAGAGTGGTGACCACAGCAGCTTTTGGGGCGTCTCGTCACATTTCCACTTTCACACCAAGTTTTCGTTTACAACCGCCTCCGACTTGTTTGGACTCCATCTGCCATAGAATATACTCTACAGAACGGTCATGCGAACGTTCTTAAAGCTTTTATTAATTAAGACCATGTGTAGCGTCACTCACCGGGCGACAGAGCGTACGGGTCGTGGTGGTAGGGCGGGTGCGCGGGCGCCGTGTGCGGCGGCTGGTAGTAGGGCGACCACTCGCCCGCGTAGTACTCCTGGTAGGCGGCGCCGCCCGCGCCCGCGCCGCCCCCGCCGCCGCCGCCGCCCGCCCCCTTCGGAGACGCGTACCGCGACGGCGAGTCGTGGCCGAATTCATCGCTGCCGTACTGCAAACGGAACAAAAGGAGATTCACAAACTATTTCAGGTTTGACGACTCGATACGAAATTGAATTTAAATTTCAAAACTGAAGGTAAATAGATGTTTCTAATGAGATCTATAGTATAGGTATACAATGATTTTCAACTTTATCAATTTCTCGTACAATAAAGAGGTGGCATTAAAAATATACAAATATAAAAAATAAAAATACTATACATATTTCCAAAACGTATCATATTTATTGTCGGGTTTATGACCTAAAAAATAAAACTTGCCGTGACGATAGCCAAACAATCCTTCGATAAATATCATAACCACGAAAACCTTTCTGTTATATTTCCTCTAATTTAATGAGCATTCTCAATCTATATCCGCAAATATGCGTACATACGTACATGGTGTAAAAGGGCAGACGGTAATTATTTATTTTACTAGGGCTCAGCGAAACAAGAAAAAAAAATTACATCACAATTTAAAGAAAAGGTACGCATGTTCACAATCGTAGAATAACCTAGTGCTACACAGTAAATTATTTTGTATACTAAATTTGTCTAGTCTAGTCGTCGTTTGTAAATCAAGAAAAATTCTATGAAAATATATTAGTCAAACCTAGATAAAATATCAGTGCCTCAACGACCTCTGTAACAGAACATAAAGGTTCTATCGTGTGCCGATGTAAGGTTCGGTTACATCTTACATCAAAATGTGAAGAATCAAGGGAGACTGCACTAGTCCATAAAAGTTATGGATGTTCAACGGTAATATTTACGGAGAAAATTTGGATCCCGTGTCGAAAAATAACCTACTAAATTCGCTTCTTAAATGTAGATGTTTCGAAATGCTCATATTAGTGTTTCAGATTGACAAAGGAGCACAGCCAGGGAACACTACCCCTATCATGCGGCCCGTTCAGGGTAGATGGGGGGTCTTCAAAATACCACACTTGCTCACGAGGCCAGGGGGGTTTAAGTCTTCGTCTTGTAGTCAGGGAAAGCTCGCGTTTTTTCGAGCTGTATTCAAATCGCGGCGCGCAGTGTCCAGAGCTTTTTAAACTCGCAGGTGACAGCACTGTCGCACGTATGCCGGGACGCCAGCTGATTTAAAACTGACAATTTTTGTACTCGGTCAGTGGTAGCGCGCTTATAATCGTTTTATATGTGCAGTAAAACCAAGTTCCTGTTACAATATGTTTTTAGATAAGTTTTTCCTTCTTGAAATAATATTATCTTTTTGTTAGCAAAAAATGATTTAAAACCATATTATTGAATTACTACGTGAAAATTACAGGGAAAAAAGGGAGGGGAGGTCTTAGCACATACTACGGTTTATCACCGAGGGTGGGGATAAGATTCATAAAAGAAAATGGGTCACGTAGTACGAGCATGTTCCCAACAGTGACGTAGATAGCAAGTAAACGCCATATCTAATAGACGTGCAACCCGTACATATTACAAGAGTTACAAAATGACCTTCCATAACATATTGTTTGTGTTATTCCTGAAGCTATATTACTTTTTCTTTTTTCATATTTCCTTTTATCGCATCTGGTAATATTTTCAGTGTGAAAGAATTGTCCTTTTACATACAGTTCGAACAATCGTCTCACACGTATTATTGCACGACTCATAATGCAAAGCATTAAGAAGTGCTCTACGAACGAATAATTTTTTTTCCTCAATTTCGTAACTTTTTTCATCAATAACACGATTAATAATTCATGTAATTTTATTAACCTGTGCACTATTTGATAGATAATTTAATGAAGATTAATTCTATCACTGGTTCAAATCGATTTAACATAATACAATTAGAAAAAACTATCAAAATAGTCAAAAGAAATTTCCTGTCAATCAACACTTTTTTCGTTCCGGACACGATAGCGAGCGTAAAAATTCACTAATTTGATCCATTTTTTTTTTAATAGCTTGAGATCCACTGTCCGGAGATTGGTATTGAAAATGGTTAACTTGATTTGTGTCGTTTAATAGTTATTAACAAAAAACGAATGAACATTATGAGTCGTGCACTTTTGGATTTTCCAAATATTAAAAACTTGTATACAAAAGAAAACGCAGAAGAACCAGGGAAACCGACATAGTTCGCAGAGTTGGCAAGTTCTAGGGGGCAATGGGCAGGCAACATCGTTCGTGTTATCAATAATCGCTGGGTATTTCCAATAACGATTCGGTTAACGTCGCAGACCACCGTCGGTTGGTACCAGGATCGTACGTCGTGAAAATGTAGGCGTGATGCTTGAAGGCTCATGAACAACAGTGGATGTACAATAAGGCGAACGAATGAAATTTATTAAAAAACGTTAAGCACAATTTACATTTATATAAACTGTATAAAAATGTTATATATATACAACCCTTTAACAAGCTTCGTTAGCGATTCTCGACACACGGACAAGTTTTAGACCATTTGAAAACAACTTGAAAAAAAAACAAATAAATGTGTTCTGGAATGATTGTTCAGCGCTGCACAAAAAAAAAAAAACTTTGAATAACTATTTATATAATGTTTTTCGTTTTTTTTTTACACATACAAATAAATATTTGAGTTGTTCTGCAGGTTGCACGGTCTCCTACAAAGGTACTACGATATATGAAGAGTTGTGCGTTATCCCTCCCGGCCGCCAGGGCGCGCTGGGGTCGCCGGGACGCGCTCATTGCGCCCTTTAGTTACTTTTTCGAGTAATTCGTAGTCAACGACGCGCCGCCGCCGGCCGTTGCCGCTTTCCGCGAGCCCCTTCTTCCCCGTCATTACGTGCCTAATTTATACGGGCCGGAGCCGGATAGCCTGTCTTCTCTCTGCCTCCGTTTCTCCCTTTTTCCCCTTCGAAGCCTTCGCCCGGAAATGGTAGTGGGAAAATCTCCCACTCGGAAACTATATAAGACACGGGCTGTTTTATTTTCTTGTAATGATGTAGCTGTAACAAATATTCGCGAACTGACAACGAGACCCCGCATCTAAAGTATTGTCGATCGCGAAGCTCTGTTGCGCTAACAAGGCAAAGTCGGAAAAATCGCATTACAAAAAAACGCCAAAATTAGGTAATTTGTAATTGCTACATTTACGGGATTATACCGAGAGTGTGACGAGAGGCGGCAATGAAAGCAGAACCACGACTGGAAATTTAAGAACATCCGAATTTATGAGTTAACATCTGATTAACACTTAAAAAGCACTCAATTTAGGCGTTTCGCAAATGCGGTTTTTCGACTACGATTACGTTGCTAGCGTAACAGAACCAAGTACCAAACTATAACAAAGCCTTTTTTTGTCATTATAACATTTCGCTCTAAATATAGTATATAGATACTGACCATCAGTACGTCTTCCACGAACAACGCTATATAACCAGGCGAATTTTTAATACGTCTTACACATATCGCTCATCAAAAAATTAGCAAACATGGGTGAGGCCTTAGCTGTTAATGCAGACATAGCTAGAACCTTTCGATACGATTTGGCATGAAATACCTCTCGTTAAGCTTTCGCCTTAAGGTCTTCCGAGGATTGCGAAAGTGGACCACCAGCTTTATTAATCACAGGGCGGCGAAATCCAATGGCTGCCGACGTTTCAAAGCTCAGATTCCAAGAACGTGAATGCTATTCATTTAACAAGGCTGTGCTTCGTTCCCTTCCCAAAGATTCATTCGGTTACAATAATAAAATAAAAACTCACTCCAAGGGAAGTCATAACCCTCATGACTCTCACCCCCAACCCTGAATCCGTCCCTGCCCGACACCATCGTAAATCGATCGCTTGCCTGACAATCAGTAGCATTCATTACTACGCGGAGGCAGTGAAAGAGACCTATGGAGTAGAGATGACACTTCTTGAAAGATCAGCAGCCCATAAGCCGATGTACATCGAACAATCAATAGAACGAACAGCGTTGTGACCAACTCGTGTCTGATCTCTGGACGGCTCTTGGAAACCATCTTAGAATAGCATGAATTTAAGGTAGTAAGTACAATTTCATCCTATCTGAATATGAGATATAACAAAAAAAAAGGTTTTGACTTGTCTTCGTTTCGGGGACACTAGGTGTGGTGCGGGTGTACACTACAACACACGAAACTATGCCGCTGTGAAGTTAGCCACGAAAACGTCGCAGTGGCGTAAAACTGGCACGCGGGGGAGAAGAAGGAACGGTCGGTCGCGGAGTGTTAAACCTGCGCATTACATTATTCGCAGGCAATTCAGGGCGGCAGAGTTACGTGCGTTGTACTGTAATATCGAGATCCTGTACGTCGTCGTACAGGGCGACATTCTATATTATCAATTGATGAATGTCAATGATATTCAGTATTATCAAAGTCATCATTGTCATCTACCGGTTCAGAAAACACAAGAGGGAGAACATTAGGAAATTCCTTCAGACTCTGCTTTTTTTATTGTAATTTTTTTACTGTACAATTGCCCTGTAAAGTCACCTGTGAATTAATTAACGGAATAATGAGCTCGCTATGAATACATTTCCTAATTTGTTTATTATTTATCTTCAATATTTTTTACGGTATATTGTTTAAAATTATGTACAACTATCCATAAAAGAAGTTTCAACCGTCGATAATCTAAACTTTGGAACATAAATTTTATATTTATTTCTAGTATTTACGATGTAGTAGTCACTGTTCTTCAGAAAATCAGATTAAAGTTTTTATGGGGGTTATATTTTCGTATATATATATTCCGAAAGACTATTTTTAAAATATTACATTTCTTAAAGTTTTTTCATAAACTAGCCCTGAATTTCAAATGGTATATCGCTCGAACAGTCCTTTTCTGCAACATAAATACAGTGGCAATGTATGAACTTGAAATAAGTCGGCATGCTCAATACAGCCAGACAACGCTCTCATTAGAATTCACGTTTTCGACTTTGAAAATGCACGCGTACGGCCGTCCAATTGCGAGCTGGAGCGCCTAAATATCAATTTCTTATGCTCAATCACAGCCAGATTCGCAGACTAATTCTGTCAACTTAAAACGATTCAATCTGTATCGTAATGACGTCTAAATAACGTCATCCGAAGGCGCGCTGCGGCGGCAACCCTTCTCATCCTGACGCTAGAGTTTATAGGGGATCCACACATCTCCAGTCGACTGAACTTCTTTTGACCTTGCGAAGAGATATTGTACTTTTTCGCATATTATATGGCGTAGGAGTACTCGGGGGAAGTGCTTTAAGAAAATGTTCTATTTAATACCGGTCGGAGGAGTTTTACCACCTCACCATCTGTCCAATTACTATTACTTCCTATTACTACCTATCTACTAGTTTAGGAACCTACCTACGTGGTCTACAATTGCATACCACCACTAACTATACTAACTAGCGCACCCACCCAAATCTTACTTCTGTATCGTGGACGCTCGGCAGTACGCTACAGTCACTTTTGACAAATTCGTTTCTACCGCGTTTAATTTAGTAAAAGTGTCCATGTCTTTACAATAAACCACCAACATTTCGAAAACTCCCCCCGTGTTGCGTACGTTCAAGGGCAGCGGTGATCACTTAAAGAGTTGTTGAAAACATAGCAAATTATTTTGTAATACACTTTGTGATGGTGGAGTTATTAAAACTCGAGATTGTGTGTCGGTCTGTTTGTCTGACTTTACCTTTTTCCTCTGAAACCAGTATAAGGTTCCCATGGGAATTAAAAAATATTTAATTTATTTTATTAGAAAATTAATCGGTATATACCAAAATAAAGATATCAAAATACATCAAGTCAGTTTTTGTATGTAAGCCCAAAGTTCCATTGCCATATATTAAGCACCCCATACATTAACCCATCCAAACAATCTTTATAATCGTGACATTTTGAAAAATCATCTTCAAATTTCATGCACTATTCCGCATGATAAATTGAGATAAGTTGATATGCAAAATAACTTTCATATGGTAAATGTTAAATTTACCACGCGCAATACGAAATTTTTAAAAAAAGGTAACTATGATTTTCGTTACATTTCAGTAATCTATTCTAATTTCCATAACAATAATTTTCTAAAAGCTATCACTAAAATTTTGTCATTGTTATGTCCCCTTTTAATTACCTCACTACTACACTACAAGGCATAAAAATCCCTAAATAAATATTTTTTATCTAGGTGTTTATATTTATGCCTTCGCGTTACATTTTCGTAACGTAGAATATACGAAGGATAATGACCACCTCCTTTTAATTTGAATATTTTTCTTTTAAATATATACACGTTAATATTAAAAGAGCTCCATGCATACAATAATTTTAATCGCTCATCGCTTGCTTTAACTTGGAGTTTGAAATCGAGCAAACCAGCAATTCGCTTAACGACAATACATCGGCAGCCGCGACCGCCGGCCGGCAATTACAAATATTACGATTTCTCCATACGTTGTTGTGAAACTTATCGCCATTACGCACCACCTAGTTGTGGTCAAAACGCGGCGATTGTTTTCTACGAGCCGGCGAGGAATTGAAAACAGCTGCGCGCGCGCGCACACGCACACGGACACGCACAAACACCATTCCTATTACCCTGGTGACTATTAAATATACTTAAATGTTATTTATTTATCGCACGTGTCGACACACTAGAATGCGCTAGAGTACGTGTCTCACATTTGCACCGAAGGTTCCGTATCGAGAGTATAAAAGAAAAAAATGCTACTACACATTCTGTTATGAAGTGCCTTCGGTGTCATGTAAAATCTAAAAAAATCGTACTATCGTCTCGATTCCGTAGGTCTTTACGTCGACCACGAATTTCGAAACTACCTTCGTAAATAATTCTGGGATACGACCGCGGCTCCGTCCGCGTGGTCATGATACGTGTTCTAATTTTCAGATTTCTTCCTTCACCATCACGATCCACATCATCCATCATCATACGCCGAATCTTCAGTCATTCGCAGTGACTGAAAGGGACAAGTCCCGATGCGCCGCAGGATGCGTAATTAATGCGAGGGAGTGCAGCCTCTATAGTCTGGATCAGGAGTATTCGTGCGACCTTCAATTAGGAACAGATGTCGGGATAAGTAATAGTACAACGCGTAAATAAATATCGGGTGGGGAAGATGAGTCCGTTCTTCGCGATTTCCCTCTTATCCTGGTCGCTGCTTTTGCTAATTCGTTTTCTCACTCGGTGCAGAACTTTCAGAATTCGTCTCTGTATGTTGATTTTCTTCATATGCGGTCTTTTTTTAACACGCTTTTATTATAAGTTTGGGTTGTATCTATGTATGTATGTAACGGAATCTTTGAGCATAATTTTCACCAATTTCCAGAAGTTTCGTTAATTTGAAACTTTTCATACGTATCAAGGACCAATAACAATACAATAATTTGATAAGTTTATCTCATTATCTTGATCAGAATCACCAGGATCGAATAATTTCGTCACGTATCGTCTGCGTGCAAGTGGTTAATTAATATTACTAAATTCTATTACAAAATAGTAATAGAATAAGCATTATTATTGCAGTTTTCTTTTCCACTGTGCCAACGTGGTCCGTTCTTCTCGATGCCTGTTGCACTAGCTCATGCCCCTTTCTACTACCCCAGTCTAACCACGTGTACACGGGGCGTTGTCTGGCCTTCCTTGCAGAGGCAGTACACCTCAATGCAGAGTCCAGGAAATGGCGTCGCTCCCTTTTTAAAAGACGACCTCGGTAGAACATTCTTCAGACCGTTAAGAACCTCATATATATTTTTTTCATATCTATATGAATGGGTCTAATAATAAGTAATACTAAGTTTTACCTATAAAAGCATCACAGCACTTTATTTGTGTCGATTACAATTTTTCATTTTCAAAACGTCACAGTAAGTTCAATCGTTGCAGAAGGTAGAAACGGACGCAGCACAGAAATACACTCTTCGACTTCAAGTACTGTAAAATTAAATTCCTACTCAAGTAATAAATACCACGTATGCGGTTGGAAGTATGTATAAGCTGTAGTTGAGAAATGACTCGAGTAACAACATTTCATTTCGAATCGTGCAGCGAGTATCATGGATTTCTTTTAGTTTATTAAAGGGTGAAGAGTCTACATTTCGAGATTGACAAAATTTGCTACAACGAATATTCCATTAGGACAAATCTACTGAAAACTTTTTTTCGCCTTCATACATATTTTTTATTTCATTTTATTATTGCGAGAATTACGGTTATTTAATTAACCAAAGGAAGAAAACATTTACCCCGCAGCCTCGGAATGGTGGGTGTGAGTTATTGTTTACTTAATGTTCGAGTCGATAATACGCCGTTGAGCTGCTATTGAGTTGTTCTTGGTGAGGGGCGATTGGAAACTCTTTACTCTATCAGGTATGTATTCCCCGATTTCAGCTTTCCGGTTGCGAAGGGCTCGGCGCCCGCGACACATTCGATTTCACAGAAAAAATATTACAGTCAAATTCGAATGTAGCTTGGCTTAAATTCCGTTACTATAGCTGAATAATGTGATGTCGTGCAGTGTTATACATACAATACTATTGTATAATTCATACTACAGAGTGTTTAGTAAGCACGCGACATCATGACACGTCCGCTCCGAGTCCCGATAGCCGCCAACACTCTACAGTACGACGCACGAAACTCTGCCGCTCTGAATCGCCTGCAAATAACATAATGCGCAGATTTGACGTTTCCCAACCCTTCTCTCTCCTCCCCCGCGTTCCTATTTTACGCCATTGCGACGCTTTCGTAACTAACTTCACAGCGGCAGAGTTGCGTGCGTTGTACTGTACAGAGGCCGGATCGCATACTTTCAATAGCACAATGTAGGTAGCTAGTTCTTCCGAAGTTTGTGAATTCGGAATTCACGCACAACGTCCACGAGATATATCCTATTTAAAAATTAGACACCGTGCTTTCTGTGTCACACGCTAGGGGGAGACGCCGAGCGAACACGATAGGCCCGATCCGTTAATACAAATCTCAGCGAGATCAATGTAACCGTGATCACATTTGATCTGCTAGACTAGACATTACGGAAACACGAAATCCTGCGCAGTCACATCTGGAACGGTCGTTCGGTAGCCGGCACGCCTTATAGAGGACACAATGCCGCGGACCGGCGCCTATACAAGGTGTGAAAGCGCCCCCTATCGCGGAGTTGGGCAACGTCCGATACTACAACTATACTAATTCTATGATTAAGAACGGATTTGAGCGTGTTCATTTGGCAAGAGAAAGGTCTAGAGATACGACAGAGCGCGCCGAGCGGTCGAACGTTTACGGCGATGTCGCGACGTCGGCCGTTCAAACGAACTAACGATAAGGAATGTTGCAATTATAATATTTCACAATGACAGATATAATATACATCTCTATGCTCGCTAATTACTCGTATTTAAACCGACCTGGTGGGTACTCAGCAACTCGAAGCAGCAAGACGACCGCCGCCGGCAGTGTCCGAGCCCCCCCCCCGTGTCAAAGGTGGTCACACGTAGCAGTTTTTACAATTTTTTCTTGTTTAAAACACTATATATTGGACAAAACAAAAGACATAAACCTTTTTTCGTTTTCGTATTTCGGATTTGACGACACAAAGCTTTTGATCTGCTCTTTGTCGTGCATTATCACATTTCGTTGACCAACCCCCCCCTAACGTGTGACGTAATTTATGGATAGCCCCAAATGAAAAAAATCAAATCCCGAAAAGTAGATAAGTCCCAAAACAACAATAAACGCTAATATGCTGAAAAAGAATTAAGAATTCACCGTAACAGACGTAAATTTAGTATCGTGTATAGCGCGTGATTACTTTTAACAGATAATGTTTTACGATGCAATCACACCGATTAAAATCGACCCAATCACGATGACACTGCAAACAAACAAGTGCGTGGCGTTAACCACGAGGCGGATCGTCAAAAATCGATTCCCATCGATATTTTCTCGTTAAATCCCATCTTCACTTTCTAACTTTCTAATTTATACTTTACTACTGTTCAAGTGGTAGGGATTACTTAAAAAATACAATCTTCGTTTTAAAAACGCCCAAAACATTGCAAACTCCAGCGATAACGCGTCATCATCGTGGATTAAAAAATATACAGACAATCGGAAAAACCGAATCGTATACGGGCAACGCATTATACTAGTGCCGCATTATCGACTTCGATATAATAGTTTACCGATATTAGAACATTATAGGTATTTATTAGTGACTAAGGTGACCAGACATGACGACTAAGAATGAAATCGGATTGAAATACGGTTAAGATAAAGAAAAAATTAACTATAACCCATCAAAAATTATATGCCTTCCCTTTCTTGCAAAATGATGTTTAATATTATTCTATATGGCGCTAGTATACAGTGACGTCAATGAATACAACTGCCTTCTCTGTTTAACTAGCAATTATGAAACTTAATTTTCAAATATTTTTATAATTATAAAAAAATAGTTTTCATTGCACTCTTACTTAAATAAAAAAGCTTTGACTACAGCAACGTAAAGAAATAATAAAACTACACCCCAGTGTCATTACTTTCTGAAACGATTACAACAAAACCAAAAAGGTTAGAACTTTGGCAGCTTATGTATTTATGCGCAAAATTAGTAATTTTTAAAAACTTAAACATCACACTCGAATTTCATATAATTTGTTGTGCTGGTCTTAATCGTCGAGATTAATATTTAAAAAAATAACTGAATATAGTATGCATACAACGTCATAAACATCTACGTTAAAAACTAAATTCATTAGATTGCATTGCGTAGTTCAAGAGTCAAGTTAAAAACACCTTTATGAATATCACACTTTTTACAGTAAAATCTAGAATATTTTTAAGAAAAACGTTCACTGTTCAATCAAAAAGTACCACCAAAATATATAGTGCCTTTTTTTCTAAGTATTATTTAGAGATTAAAATATATCTTAATATAAAAACCAAGTAACAATAGGGTTATTATCCACTACGGTAGAGCCGAAAGAAGCGATATGATTTTTGTATAATAATTTTTGTATAATAATTTTTGTTAAAACCTATTATTAAAAATTAATATAAACAACGAAAAGCTATACGATGAGTGTTTCAAATCATACAACACCTTCTTTTTTCTCGTTTTTGAAATATCAAATCAGAGACACGCAGCTTTATTATTTTATCTAGAGATTCATAAAGAAAATTCTCAAAAAGTAAGGTGCCGTCGGAAAGGTATTTTTTGTCCATTTCGCTACTTCTAGACGCAGTTCAACAAATGGAATAATCTTCAATGTTATAAAATAAATGCCGGACTAATAAACAATATAATTTTATCGCTTGACTCACCGGCCCCGCATCTGGCTGGCGAAGTGTTCATTCGAATCCACCTAGCATTGAGGTTTAAATAATGAAATAATTACGAAAACAAAAAAAAAACATACGTTTTTTTATGTGACAGGATTTTTAAATTGTTAATCATTCCGTTATCACGCTATACATAACTGTTATCGTGATGTCGACAACTTAAGAATCGATGAAATCGTTTTATCAGCTCTGACGCGATTCATCAAACACGTAAAAGCAGGAAATTATCTTCTTTTTTCCTTACATATTCGAAATGATCAAAAATCTTGTGCAACATAAAAAACCCCAGCTGTTTAGTGAGGCGCAAACAATTTTCCGATTTCCGATCCATCTCGATCTAGATCTGGCTTTATTTACACTATCAAAAAACAAGTTAGACTGATTCGATATCGTGTCTGAAATGAGGGCGCGCGCCTCACGCCCTAGCGCGGGTCGTCATCAGATCGTCCGCGACCAACGGCTTAGCGTGCTCTCGGGGGCACGGGGCGAGCGGCCCGGTCCGATTTAGGTTAAAACGCGTCGATCATTTCATCCGTGGCCGGGGACGAAACCCGGTACTTTTGGGACGGAAAACAACGTTCTAACCGCCGGGACACTACCACCTGCTAATTTGCGTGCTCTCCGCAACGGAGCTCCGTGCTCCCGCCAAAGGGCACCACCAAGCGGGCCGGTTCACGAGACTTCTCGTCAAATAACTACAAATCTGGTCGTCCGTGTCGATGAAACGTTTCGAACATTTTTAAATTTCTCGTTCGGATTTAGAGGAATTCTAAAAATGTAGAAAAAAGACGAGTTCAAACGACGCACGTTATCCGAAATCCGTTATCGTTTCCGCGTATCGTGACGACGTCGTCGCAGGAAACGGATCGTATTAAAATCCCGTGACGTCCAGATTCGTTAATTGACGGGACGGGCGAGCCGTGAGTCACGGCGGCGGCCGACCCGCCACAGCGTCATAGCCGAACGATGGATATTTTAAATGCCCCGCGTACCCTTTTAGATGTGACGGAATGTGACCAAAACTTATCTGTAGTAATCGAAACAACTAATAAGAACTCTACCGTTTGGAGACAATACACTTCTTATTAGTTGTTCCTGTAATCATCCATATATAAAGAACTACTTCTACATTTATTTTCAAAATTGTAGATATGCTACTTTCGAAGATAATAATCGTTATTCATCTAATTTATAAAAATAACTATTTCTTTTAAAATTATAAAGTAAATACATATTTGAAACCCTCGCAACAAGACTCTTATTTGATATATCACACGGTACAATTTGTAAAACTTTTTAATTTTTTATTTTACGCATAAAAATAAGTCCTATAATCCAAAAACTTATATATTTACGTTACGCGTCCGTGTTTCGGTCCCAAAAATTTATATGTGTATCAAATTTTTGATTTAATCGGTCGAGTACATTCGGAACAAACCGGCTGTGACAGACAGACATACAAGTCATCCTATAAGACTACCGTTTCTGTTTTCAATTCCGACGTACTGAACCCCAAAAACAGACATCTCATAGGATCACTGTATACAGTGTCAGTCCGTGCATCTGTCTGTCACAGCCTATTTTCGCGGAATCTATCGGACGAAAATAGTTGAAAATTGATACATATACAATCTACAAAAAATTAAGTAACTCAATCACGTACATGTAGTGTAAATAAACGAACTTTAATTTAGGCAAGCAAATCAAAAAAATTAAAAAGAAACCCGAAACATAATCACGTAACAAATCAAATAGAGTTCCGTTATTAAAAGTACAAACATTTCTTTTTCTATTTACACGCTCAAGTTTTTAAATCCCTTCGGGAAACCGAAATTCTTTGCAAATACAAAATGTGCATCTTCTTAATTTCAGAAAAACTTAGAAGTACAACCGGTGCGGCGGCCGCTGGGGCGGTGAGTCGACTCACACGAGAGGGTCTGATTAAAATTGCAGTATACCTACGTTCAAATATTGTTTTTTTTTTGGTTTGTAAACCTTTTTTTATTCCCGTTGCTGCAAACGAATCTGGGTTGCGTTTAAAAATAAAACATAAGATAATTTACAGTACGGAATCCTATCCAAGCGAGGACGAGTTTCGTGCTTGACTTATTTTTTCTAATCACCGAGAACTATCGACAAAAGTCGACTCGATAACGTCTTCAACTTCAGACTATACAGCCTGTTTCAGTAAGCTTGAGCAAATTAGGTTAATGGTAGCTAAAAAAATATCGAAAACTATCAGGATAGTCATTCTTATAATATAAACTCACGCCTATTTCCCAGAAGGGTAGGCAGAGACTGTATATTTCTACATAGTACGACCTTTGCATATCTCTTCTACTTCACTGACATTATGACAATATGACGTTACGATTTTATGTTGCGATCGACCCTAAACTTACGCTCTAAGCTCCATAGATTTTTGATTGAATTTCTTTTCACGCCGATACGTTAACAAATCTGTTTTCGTCGATGACGATTTCTCAAAGTATCCTACCCCAGCGCTAGTTCCTCGGTTGCGTTCAGTCATGAAATTGCGAAACGGTTTTGTCGCATGTACTGCGCAAAGCCGCCGGCGACGGTCCACCGGACGGAGTGTTTATTGATTTAACTTTTAATTTTATTCCACGATCGTAGAAATGAAAGAATTAAACCATCATGAAGAAAACAATTAAGTTTTTAATGAGCTATAGCCAGCGGGTCTTATGAACAGTAAGATAGTTCTTATGTCTAGTGTCAATGTTATGGATGTCGCTCTTTTTTTGGAACGATTCTACATTTCCCTTGACATACACAGGTTTTCGTACGTGTATTGTGACGTTACAGTTAAAATATTGATATCTTTAAATTTGAATCTGACGGATGGTTTGAGTCTCAAATTGCCCGCTCGAATTGGGTCACGAATAGCCCGCTTATGGACTTCGTATCGGTTGCATAACCCCATTATAAAATTTCATAGATCATGGGACTATGATAAAAAACGAGATGTGATCTCATGGCAACTATGTTATTCGGTGTATCACGTTCGCGATATGTAGTGCGTTATTGCGATTTTAGTGAGAAATTGATAGTGGTTTTTTTGGATTTTTCAAATTGATTGTAAAAGTAAAAATTGTAATTTTAAAATATCACAACTTGTAGATCAAAATCATTGGTTATTGCATCTATCTATTGGCATTCCGGACATTGATTATATACAGTTTTATATAATATATTTATTAAATCAAAACACGCGACGGGCTAAGCAAACGTCGTAAATTTAAAATAATATTGTGTCCGTATTAAATTTGGAAATACAAAACTCAAGGCTTCTAATCTAAACAAAAGAACAATAATGTTGCAATTAAATTGAATTTAAAAATATAAATTCCCCATATACAAAAATGTTTTCACATATACCTAGTATTAATTTACATATATACCTCTGCTGACATTAGTATGTCGGTGACGCGAACTTATAAAATTTTATCTATCCGAAAATCCTCTGGCATAAGACTATACCCGATTTCGAATGTATCAGTAGAACACTGCGGCCGTGTCCCGCGTAAATATCGAATGGATGCGGCGTCGATGTCGACTCGACGCCGTTAGAGGATCGAGGCGTACAAGCTCACCGCTAATGGAGGAGGAATACGACACCGCTCCACAGCCCCTTCGCTGTGCGTGCGCGCAGTCACGGGGCGGTCGGCCGTGAGCTACTGCTGTTATGATTCACGTATTTTTTTTTTGGAACGAGATAAGTATTGAATCGAAATTTAACACATATCGTTCCAAAATTCCATGCTCGTAATTTTATTTCATTATAGGCGTATACGTATTCATTGCTATAATTCGGAAAATCAAAGATTCAGTGTTATACGAATCATTACCTCCTTATATCCTATTGTGCTAATAACGCGTTACATTTTGCAAATTATTATTTGCTATCTGATTACCAGCCTGTTCTCTCTACGTTTTTACTATTTGGTCACTCCGCATCAGAACTATATAAAAAAAGAAGTCCAAAATTTTCAGGTTCCTGTTGATCGCTTTCTAAGGGCCCGTCATTAAATGTCGTCTGGGGCGCTTTTCGGCTGTGCAAACCGCCGCGTGCGCACTGCAAAACGTGTCGGCGACCGCACCAACACAAACCTTTCGCATCCGTTTCGAACCCATCGGCGTTCGTCCGAGCGTGTCGAAAGACTGTAAAATTTTAAACGACTCGGTCGACATAAGAATTACGTAGGCCGAGGGCGCTAGGCGGCGTCCCTTCTCGTCGTGACGCGATTTTGGCATCGTCGGAACGATGTCGACCGAGTCGTTCCAAGTTTGCTGATTCGGTCTGCGGTCACTCGCCCGCATACAGAGCGGCTCGGACGGCACAGACGGCCGTGGAGCTGTTGGCGTTGTCGCTTATCGCTTATCTGACGGCGCCGGCGCGCTCGCACGACGCGCAGGACGAGCGAGCGCGCGCATCTATACGTGCGTGTAAGTAAGCTATCTATCGGCCGGCACGAGTACGGACACACGACACCGGAATGATCCATTACAGTTAATGGAGTGGATAAAAATCCATTAAAGCGACGACCGTCGTTTCGGTTTCGAGAGGTTTGTGTGCCGAGCGCCGGCCGGGGTCGCGGGGCGTCGCGGTGTGACCGCTACTATTGTTATGTACATGTACTGTGTAACTACATACGTCCAAAATAAATAAATTAAGTTTGCTTTGGACGTTAATTAAATTAAAATTCGCCCGCATAGACAAAATTCATTTCTTTAGTTTTTTGTCTATGGATTTTATTTTACTTGTTGCGGAGCAGGTGAATATGAGTGTGTTCGCTAGCCCTAAGAGCTTTTTTTTTGCTAGAAATTCTAGACAGAGGTAGAGATCAGTATGGAGCTTGAATTTCGCAATAAAATTATCGAGTTATAGTCTACGAGCCATACCTTAAAGAACGCTGCGGAACGTAAATTACATCTTATTCAGACGTCTACTTAATCAGTTATAAGACAAACCCAACAGAATATACAGATACTTATATTAGTATAGCTAATTATTTTCCTTTGTATGACCACTGATATGGGGTGGAGCTAGGTCGAAATATTACTGTGTTTTGACAAGCTATGTTTTCTTATTAATTTTGGTAGACTTTTTTTCTTATTTGCTACTTTATAGCCGCCTTAGAGCCTAAATGGGCAACCACCGGCCCTCTGTAAGATTTGATCCGGCCCGCGAGACATTCTTGAAAAATTTCATGTCTGATATCTATCGCTAAAAATTATGAACACTACTTTAAAATGCACTACTTTTGAACGCGGCCCGCGAACGTATTTGCACACTAAAGTTTGGCCCACGACATGTCAAAGGTTGCCCGTACCTGACCTGGAGTATGTATAAGTGAAACATGGACGCGACGCGACATATAAAAGTGCTGTGTGCGATAATGGCTATGCCAGTTCTTAACGATGACAATAAATGCCTGCAGGAGGTGTTCCCGACTACTCGGTGATGATGACAATTCGGTAATGATATGAAAATTAAGAGATGCATGCCAACGCCGTGAGTTTTACGAGTTACTAAAAACATGGTAAAGCTTGTACTTCGCCTTAAATCTACCGCGTAAGACGAAAAATGCTTTTGAAGCAAATTTTATTTTAAAACTCTGATTAAATCGAGTCGGCATAGCTGAATGCTGATCATAATTGAAAACCTTAGTACTGCGATTTAGGTCTCTTGCTCTTACATAAGAAAATCAAAGAGGAATCCTATAACTCCTTCTATTAGGCATTACAGGACATAAGAAAGTCAATGCACAAATCGTTTCTGAGAAATGTAGCTCTGAATACACTCTTGGAAAAACGTTCGTTCGCTAGGATTGGCAGTACAACCGATAATTAATTTATCTAAGATATTTTATCCTAATTAAACAATAGTATTTATCATTTGTCTAATAGCCGGTATACAAAAGGAGAACATTATATCTATTTACGAAAATACGTTACATGTATGTACTATTCATATCATTAACGTTAATTACATAATTATAGTAACCATACGTTACATTTTTGATTTCGTAACAAATATTGATCTAAGTTTCTAAACCTATTTCAATACTTATTATTATTTACTTCTTAAAATGATGAAATAATATAGATGTTAATATTTTTCACGTACAAGGAAAAAAAGCCCTTTTTTATTTCATATTAACTCACCTCTCACGAAATTTCTCTCATACTCCATCTGTGAAGTTCTCAATCCTTCGCACCCTAATAGTACCCATAAACCGCAATATCTAGCAGACCACTCACCCCGCTCTCCTGGCTGGTCTGAGGAAGAGGCGGCACCCCGTGTTCCTCCCTGTAGCGCCGGCGCGCGCGCTGCCTCAGCAGCGCCGCGGCGTCCGGCTGTCCGAATTGGAACACGTGATCGTCCTTAGCACCGATACTGATGAAGTCCGTGTTAACAAACTCGCCCGTCTCCGGCCGGACGCACCCGCCGATGAGGTCCGTGGCCAGCCGGAGCGATTCCGGCGACTGCCGTACGCCCCCGATGATTTCCGAGGTGAGCCGGAGCGATTCGGAGCTCGCCCGCAGGTCGCCGACGACGTCCGAGGCTTCCTCGCCGCGGTACTCGTCGCATATCTGACTGAAGGCGTTGAAGTACTCGGCGGCGAGGTCGGCGCGGGGGGGCGGATCCGCCGCGAGGAAGCTGTGCTCCATGTCGGAGACGTCATGCCGCACGGCCATCGCTGATCACGGCGTCATGGCGACGTCGGCGGTCGGTGCCTGCGCCGGCGGTGGCGTCTCATCACTGCCCCCCCCACGAGCTTCCCGTTCATTTACCTTCGTGGTCTACGGGGCTCGATGATATATATCCGCTTTAAAATCACTTTCACTGCACTCACAAGACACAATAAAATTATTCACCGCCTGTTCTCATTATTTTTATTTTCAATTTGCTCGAGTACACTAAAACAATAGCACATCTAAATTTTGGACCGTATAAATTAATTGCAATCCATCGATTGAATAGTCAATGAACTTGAGCCATAAACAATCAACACTGAATCCATTCATCCATTATTTCGACGAATGACATACGGGAGTGAAAAAACATAATAGCGGATAATAATGTCAATGACGAAAAGGACTACCATTTCTGAAGAATTGTGTCTATCGTATTTTAGATTCACAGACTCCACCATTGCTTTACCAGACGTACATTACTTTATATCGAGAACATCAATAAATACATCAAACTCCAGTTCATATACGGAGAAAGGAAGAGCGTGTGCGCCGCATATACAGAGATGCAAATATTTCCGAAAAAAAAAAAGACAAACCTTTACAGCGACCCGACACCGACAAAACGCGGATATCGCATTATGAGAAACACCTTTTCGTCTCCCGTGGGAATCGAACCGGGACCCCTTTCTTGCGAAGTTCAAAAGAAAGCAGGTAGAAAGCGCTCGGCTCAACCAGTGTCGGGTTGCCGTCTCGCGGCGTGACGGGGGGGAAGCGTGAAAAATCAACTTAACCAATTTATCATCACCGGCCGTTTGTAGATCACGAGACTGTGTCTCATAGTCTTCTGCCCGTGAAAATGTTCTGGCGGGTCGGGGAATTCATATCAATAATGAGTGCTTTTAAAATTGAAATAGTTACAAAATTATGCAGTTAGATATTGACCGTTCAAAGTATATAAATAAACAACAACAATAGTATAATAAAGCATAATCACTCCACAGTTTTTCCCGTAACGCCTTTTAGATGTCGCCTGTCGGTCACCGTGGCGTTGCGGGCGAGATGCTTGCTAGCTCGCTTCGAAAGTACGATCATTGTGTTCAATTCTCGATTGGGACAATACATCTATTTTGTTTCAGTACCTTGTCAACCGAACCTAGGTCTCTAGATTATACCCCAAGTGCTTGCCCGTGGCGCCTAATCATAGGGTAAATTTCCGGTTTATGTACAATATAAGCAGGTTTGTTAAAAATATCGGATAGATCGTAACAAAATTCGTAAGAAAAAGATAATTGATAGATATCGCAACGCACGTCCTCTTCAAATGGAACATCGAACTATGTTCAATGACGTCACACCTTTGTAAGGATGTTGCTCTCTCTGTGTGATGTAAAAATATTACATTCGTTCTATAAAAGTATTTAAGTGTTCAACATAGTTTTGTTACAAAATTTTTGTATGTGCCCCTCACACATACGAAGCTCCTAGATACAAAACGCTAGTGGAAAATGAATTGTTTACCACACTGTCGCTCCGGCTTTCGTAAGAAGTGCGTTTACGTCTTAAGTAAGAAAAAACATAACATGCGTGTCGCCCCCAGCACAGGTATTCCAGTTTAATGCAACGAGGCGCTCGTCCGACGGTCGGCGGCGGCCTACGGTCGGTCGCGAGCGACTTTGAACCGCGAACGTGAGGCGGACAGCGGCGACGGCGCAGTCTTTGACACCTTTCGTTATTCATCAAAACTCTCTGCAGCGCCGCCTGCGAAAATTGCTTATACGCAGCTTTCGTACCCAAAAAAAAAGTATAACGTATTATCCGAAAACACCTTTCGCGTACCGCGGGCGGGGTGCGGGCACAATGACGAGGAGGCGGCGCGCGCGCGCCTTTCACGGTGCCACGCTTCGTTCAGCCAAATGATAGATACAGGTCGGAATCGAGTGCAGATCGTTCGGAATTTAACGAGTTGGCGATTTCTAAGGTTTCACCGCATTTATGCACTGGGCATAGACACAGTAATTTTTTTTTTCATCTAAGTTAACAAATCTGTATGCGTATATCGTTCGACAAGGCGCCATGGAACCGGACATTTTAAGGTGCGATTTGTTGAAATCCCATTGGAATATGAAAGGGAAAACCGAAAGCGAAACCATGACGAATCGTCGAAGTCGAAAAAAGTCGTGAAGTAGTTAAATTGAACATTCTCGCCACCGAACATAATCGATGTGATCTTACATGACCAGATGCGCTGACAGGGACCCGAACCGACATTTACATAAAAGATAAACGTTCATCCGAGCGAATAAGGCCGGCGCCTACGGTAATATCTTATAAATCAACTTCGACATCCCCATAGATCTCGATATCGATTTTCAGCGCACGTGTACTTCGCAGTAGCTTTTGTGTCGCGTGCGGCAGTTTCACCTTCACTCGAACAGGGCACTTTCAAAATTTTCACTCGAAACCTAAAGACAACTATGAATTGGAAGAAAAAAGAACCGACGCTAGAGTGAACGACGGACGAGCGCGACTCGACCCCGCACCCGCGCAGAGTATTTCGATATACCAGAAAAACAGAAGAACTTTCCATTGCATTAACTTCCAGCACGCAGGTGGTTAGCGTTACACTTTTTGTCAGACCACCTACTTAATATTGATGCCGCCGCCGCCCAGCCTATAGACGCGCGAAGGTCGATGAGCTCCTGACCGTTCCGAGCTGCGAAGCCCTTGATTGCATAACAAAAAAAAAAAAAGGTTTAGGACATGTGATTTTAGCTTCTCAACTAGATTAAAAATAATGTGATGTATTCAGATATTACCTACTTACGTAAAAAAATTAGTTATTTCGATTATATATGATATTATTCATTTTGACGTATGTTTATAGCTGGCGAAATAAAGTTTTAAATTCTCATTCAATCAATTTGTTTATAACGAATATTACCAAATTCATCCATAATATTCGTGAACCTCATTAATAAATACGTCTCGCTTACTAATCACAAAAATTCGTACATCAAATATCTGACGTTAAATATGGGCTCGGTGGGACGTCAATTTATAAGTGTTAATTAATTTTAATAAACACTTTTATATTCTTAAACTATAAGAACAGACGATACGACTATCTCAACGTCTAATATTTTCATTAAATCACAAACTTCAAAAATGGAGCAATAACATAACGTGTTATACAATATTTCTGGTGTGACGATGTGATATCAACTTTATATATATATATTCGAGTCATGTCAAAAGTTTTGCAAACGATGACAGACACATCATAAATAAACAACATCATAATGCTGTATCGGCAGAGCAGACTTCTTCTACATCAGATTCTCGGACGCGCCCTCTGCCGATCGAATGATAGCGTCGCGCTCTCTGTGCCCGCTCACAGATCGTGAGTGAATCAATTTCATAAGTCCGTGGTTATGTACACGTGACGAAGAACATTCTTCTATCGCAACTTAATAGAAGAAGAAATCGAAACAGAACCTTTCCGATTTCAAATTATGATATACATATTAGGGGCCATTCATACAGTCACAGATGGTCACATTTGTATGACCCCCCCCTCCCCTTCTACTGATGTGACGTAACAAAAAGCGAATTTAAATTTAGTAATTATCAAATTTAAACAGCATTTCCAAAATTATTTATGCACTTCCATTTGCATAAATTTTCATCAATTTGACAATAAATGTAATACATTTCAGAAAAATTACAAAGCCTGACGTCGTGGATAAAGCGATAGTTTTTTGTTAACACTTTGATTACACCGCCCCAGCCCTTTAGCGTGTGACGAAATTTGTAAGCGAGCCCTTACAGTGAGTCACAGCTGACAATGCCGTGGCAATGACGTGAAATTATCATTGGGGCCGTCCATATATTACGTCATCGATTTTTGCTGATTTTCGACCCCCCCCCCCCCACAATCATCCTATCGTCATTTCCTAATGACCCCCCCTCTCTCAAGAAACTGATGTCATTTCCCAGTTAGACAAAATTAAAATATTTGCGGATTTGAAAAATAGGTTAACATTAAAACGTTTTGTTATAGAATCATCTTTTTATTATTATGTACTTTGGCAATGTTCCATTAATATAATAGTTTATTCTTCCTATTCTATACATATATTTAGTTTTCTTTGGACAGCTCCACGGAGTTTCACCCATTCTTGCAAATCCTGGATCACGGGTAATATCTCCGTATCCTCCCATATTCATTTTGGCTCGAGTACAATATACCATTGTACATTTAGGAGTAACTGGTATCACAACAATGACGTCAATTTCGAAACGCCCCTTCTCCATCATTTACCGTCATCCGAGATAACCCCTAATTTAGAATGACGTAATATATGGACGGCCCCATAGACTTCATAGATCATTACTGCCGAGCTTCTTATACGAGGTGTTATTACGAACTAGGACCTCGTGTATCTCTTTGGAGTATATTTACGAAAATTGTAATCTCAAATCGTATATGAAAATTTATTACATGTAAAATAAAAATTTAGAAATGTTCAAGAGAAACAGTGATCGACATAAACTCGATACCGAAAATAAAAGTTAAATGTGTTTACGTGTTAGTCGACTGAGCAGAGTTACGAATTCATTGAGGGGGCTTCGTGTATGCATATTCAATAAGGTCTCTGCGTATATACAAGATTTGCCCCTCTAACATAAATTAAACGATCACTCAGTAAAAAAGAGTATTATACAATTTCTGAATATTTAGAGGACAAATGTCGAAGGACATAAACGGCCCAACTGCTTACGGGGCTGTTTCGTTTTATATCGATAGTTTTGTATTTACTTTGACTATGCATGATGTGATTAAAATTATAGGTTAGCTCAAAAACAACGAGCAAGAAACTTAATAGCAACCCTTCAGTTTTTTGGCCGTCGTTCTTGAGGGAAAAGTGCTTTCCGAAAGAGTGGTAAGTGCGCACATTCGCAAAAAATTATGACTTATTTCAAGCGTTATTTTATAACCTATGAAATAGAAATAATTCATAAACGAAAAAAAAATTTTTGAATTTTCGCAATTGTCATTACAATTTTTTAGATAAACATTTTCAATTTTAAGACATATTTAAATATTAAAAAAAATATTCGAGATTTTGTCCCAATTATTTTTAGACAATCTTCCTACGACCAGTGACCTTTAAGAACTTCATATATTTAATATCAAGTCTTTTATAACAACAAATACATTTTGAGGATCTGTTGACAAAACTAGTAACGAATACACTCTGCCTTCGTACTGTATGCTCGAGTTCGGCGAAGGACATACATTTCAGCGAAATGTATGTGCACCTCGATTAGCCAATCGCAACACCGCCACGCAGTCTCATCGGCCCGGCGAGAATCCGACGCGATGTCGCACGCAATCCGCCGCGACACCTGCGCCGGCGCCGTCGCGGGTGGCCGCTCCGCCGGCGGACCACCCGTTCGCGTTTCATGCGAATTTCCAAGCGAAACGGCATACGACACCGCCCGCCGCGGCGCACCGGCGGCGAGGAAGGCCCTCGTCGATGCCGGACCGTGGGAGTTCTACGGGCCGAGGCGAGCGGCGAATCCCTTCTGTTTCGACGAACGCTAACGCTCGAATGTTACAGATATTTCTTTGCAACATTTAAAATTCGAGTCCCCAGTCGATGCGACGTTTCGTTAGCTACGTCTATTCTATACGCTTAGCTCGTGAGGTCATCGAGATTCGAGATCGGTCAACATAGATTTTTATGCTCACAAGCATATTTTTTTCGCGCATTCACATCTTTTAGGGAAATCGTTTTTTAAATAATTATCACTTTCACGAGACGGCAAACAAAAAATTGACAAAAAAAATATTTCTTTGATGTACCATTATCGACGAGAGCTCACGCTAATAACGCACGTATTTTTTTAACAAAGGTTTCATTCAAAATGAGGCCTTCGAGAGAGCTTCGAAAATCTTTCAAACCTCAATTTTATCCTATTAGAGATGACACGGATCCAAAAAGTACTGAAAAACATTTAAACCTATGAAAGGACAGCGTAATTGATGGCGCAGTTCAGAACAGAATGATCTCGGAAGCTTTACTCGAAAATGGTGTTGAGATACTGAGTTCACGGCTGAAAACTAACTCACTATTCCACTCCCGCTCTACGATGACCAGCTTCACAACAAAATGAGCCGCTTGGCGAAAATTTGTGTGGTGAAACGACGCATATGCCGAAACGCGCCGATTATGACGTGGTTAATAAAAGAATGAAATAAAGGATCGAGATTTTACCCGCGATCGCGTACGCGCAGCCGCCGATGTAAGCGCTGAGCGCGAGCAGAAGGCGCATTTTTTAGTATTGTCCAACTCTCCCGCTTAAATTCATTTAGACCGCGGTATTTCGCAAACGGCAGCACTAGGATTGCTCAGCGCCCACATCGACGTGTAGGGTCGTACGCAACTAGATCTGTGTGATAAGAATATCGCTCCGCTCGTCCGATCTTAAGCACCCTTCTCATACGACGCCGCTACGAGGGCACTCGCCAACGACTCGCCCCAGGGCTGAGAGCTGGACAGGTGCAAATCGAACCGATACGATTAATTATGCATAAAAATTGCACGCCTCGTGACGCGAAGCGTTCGAGCGGCGCTCCACTGTCGACTTGTTAAGGTCAAACAGTTTTCTGGATTTGAATTGCCTCTTTTATATTCATATTGCCTTAATATGATATTATTAATATACGTATTAAAAAGAAAGAAACCCTATTATTATTACATTTGATATTAAAAAATTCTGATTGAAAAAAATATCCATGGACGTCGGGGTGCCTGTATTTAAGGATGTTCATGTAGTTGCCATGTGAGTATGAACTACTTCTAGTCTCCGGATCACTTTATTCCCTTTGCAATCACTTGTGGTTTCCTTACAAAAATGTATTTTGTTAAAATTCATTATGATATTATTGTGTATGTATTTTTTCATAAGTGAGCGTGGCGGTGTAACTAAAATCTTTTAATGAGTCGAAGTATTGTAACACCGCTGGGTACTTGCAGATGTCACTCACTACCAGTAATTCACTGGTTTGTTTCGGTTTCCTTTTACTAACAAGTTTTTCAGAATAATATATTTTTTCATTCACAGTTTCAATGTATAAAACAATAGAATTAATTTTTTAATCAAAATTAAATGAGATTCGTGAGTTACTCGACACACTTTTGGATTCCCCAAATTATTGTTTAAATACAAAACTTTTTTCAGAATGAAATTCGATGTTTGTGTTTGAACATCCTTCAAGGAATAACGTTTATAACAGTTTATCGAAAAACAATACAAAGACTTTTATTATTCAAAAACTCTATATATTATTTTAATACCTATGAGTAGCTTCGATACAAAACGCCGGCCGAATGTCTGCAACAGTAAAAGGTTTTTTAGCACTTCGTTGGGAATGGCGTAATTGCACAAAGTCTGTGACGTAATCGACTTCCAATTGTTTTTATTTTCAATATACCTTTCGGCCCTCACAGACTCGTTTTCGATTTATACCGTATTATATTCAAATTCATTAATCGAGTGTTGTTAAATCAAACGCCCGTACTTTCGTTGGATACGGAAGATGATGAGATGAAGATGAGAGATATGACTTCCGTTATATCTCTCATCTTCATGGGAGTGAGCCAATGTTCATCTATAAGATGATCGAAGAGAAGATGTATGGATCGTCTGGACGAAAATACGGAACAGCTGAATATTTTAAGTACATGCATTTAAAACTTACAAGTCATCGGAATACAATAAATGAAAGATACGTATATATCGAGAAATTTAAATAGAAACCTGTCGATTAGACCGAGGCATAAATCATGTTTACGAGCTATGCAATTCAAAAACCTCACAAAAAAAAACAGGCAATTGACATCTCAATTTCCATAAAAGTCAATTAAAGCATTTCTAGCTTGATCCTAAAAATGAATATTACTCAACAGAATTTTTCACGTTTTAAGAGAAAGTTATGGTTAATCACCCCGAAGAGGTCACTCATTACCACGTGACCATCTCTAGAATCAAACGAGCTTAAGTTCCTATTACAACTATATTAAGATCGTCGTTTCCGAATCGTCACAGCACCTATAAAATTGCAGATTTCCTCCACCTACCACAGAAAACTCGGAGCCGGCGTCCGTCGTCAAAATCCGATAGACGAGCAGCAAGCGAAACACCGATTCTTGGTCAAAAATCCTTTCAAGAATTTAAACGGCTACTTTCTTTCCTCATAAAAACGGCGCTGATTACGTTGACATATACTGACTTTTGATATAAAGTGTATTCATTTCGCTATAGCAACATAAGTGTTTGGTACAACGCACTTTTAGCTACTCGGCAGTCAGCAGCCGCACAGCGGCGCCCCCGCGGCGAAACGTAACAACGCGCCCGAAGCAAACGCGAGGCCCGCGGCCGCGACACCTGTTGCTCGCCATATGCTCACTCGGATTTTACCTGTGTGGATTGTGGAGCGTCGACCCTAAACTGGGCACCTACACGTTTAATCGTCGGTCTCAAATAATAAACAACTATTTTATTTTCAAGTATTACAATAAAAAAAAAATATATTTCTGGTATCCGAAATAAGAAATATTTAAATTGTAATCTACTATTGTTAAAAATAAACCTGTAAACAATTTTTTTTTCATGTGTACGCTAGCGAGTACTGACATTTTTTTAATATGTAGTATAGACACCTTCAATAATATTTCATTAATTTTTCCGTTTTAAATAATTAATAAGTATTGAGATTTAGCATTTTACGGTTACTCCCAAAAGTTAATGTTTCTTTTGTCAAGAAATCACGAATGGACAGGATACTTACACCAAGAAAATGACGAAAATAAAAACTAGTTCTATCCACAGTGCGAGATTGAATTAGGACTGAAAAATTAAAACAAAAGTACGCTATTATAATCTCTAAAAAGAGAAAACAATTATTGAAACAACTTTTCTGTCTACGCCAAAAAGAGGTTGTAAATAAAACGTGTTAGTAGTAAAGAATAATATTTGACTATAAACGCGTGGGGCCCTTTTCTCAAAAAATACGCAGTTAAAATATTTTTTGTTGCACTCACATATTATACTTTTATTGCAAAAATGGTTTAAATTCAGGATCTTTGGAGGTAGATAGGGAAAACAAGTTCAATACACATTCTCTTTTTAGTCCCATACTTACAAATTTGTGAAAACGTATTTTTTTGGATTTTTAAAACAATAATTTGTTTATTTTTCACTTATTAGTGGCATACTTCAAAGAATGACACGTCCGTGTAAATTTTTGTAATTTTGATTGTAGACCAACACCTTCGCAGTAGTTAGAGGGGCGAGACTACTTACAGCAGGGTCGCGTCCGATTCCCTGACGTGATGATTATGAAATGACATTTTAAAATATCCTCGTATCATGCAACCCTCAGCGCGTTCCTTATCTTGGGTGGGAACACGGGATTCTAACCTTCAGGTTGGGTTGCCTTTAATCCATCCCATAGTAGATTTTATAAAGAGCAAGGCTATTTACAAACAGAATTGCGTAAATTTCAGAAAGCCCAAACATAGTTAAGATAGGTTGTTATGTAATCAACTTCCAATTCCTATCTTCTAGATTCGATATAAAGTTCTGAGAACCATTCACAAATGGAGTACATTTCAAGAAATTGAGAGCGAGTCCAAATACGACTAGAATACTTTGGTTCCGTAGCAAAGTTACTTTTCAACTCCGTTATGAAGCCCTAAAAATCGATCATGCCCAAAGCAAATCTCAAGAAAATTCCAGGGAGCGGCTAAAATACGTTGTTTCTTTCTAAATTTTCAGTGTTAGCCTTCCAGCTCCATCGTCAGACACTGGAAACTAATCACGGCTAAAGCACGTTTCAAGATAATTGGGTATTTGACAATTTTTTAAAAAGTATTTTATTGTATTCTTAGGACACCAAAATTACGTTTGATAATTGTCTATTTCGTTTTTAAAGTTAATTTATAACAAAAACAGTCATTTTAAATAATACGATTCAAAATTCCCGCCAAAACAGCGTTCACGTCAAGAAACGTGACAAATTAGGCCGTGACGTCACGATTCAATAAACAGTGAGTGAAATGAATGATCCGTGAGTGTGAAAACTGTTTTTCTTGAAATCTCGAAGACATGGCTTCGTCATCATACAAAGTTTGCACAGTTCCTTGCTGTACAAGTACAACAATAAAAAATCCCAATAAATTATTTATTCATGTGCCACAATCAGGGCCACTTCGTAAAAGTGGCTGCAATTAGCACGACGCGATCCGTCCACTGTATCACCTAAATCTTCAATTTATTTTTTGAGAACCATTTTGATGTGAGTATTATTCATTTATTTAGTCGTCAAATACTAGTATTATTGTGATAAATACCAAATAACTTTAAAATAAAATTACTTGTGAGGTTATTTTCCATATAAATAATACTTGTTTGTTTTATTACAGCTGCCAAATGACATGGAAAATTACATGGATTACTATATTAAGGCTCCTGTCTCAGCAATAAGAATATGAAACTATGGTATTAGTAGTTATATTTTGATAGACATTTTGGCATTCTAAAACTACGTCAGTTAATTATAAATTATTACCTACCGCATTAAAACCCGAAATACATTTTGACATACATAACCTACAAAGTAAATAATGACAAAAATATCAAAATGTTAAGAGCTAAGGACATCGATTGAATTAGAACATTATGAATATATATATTGGATAGATTCCGTTTTTGTACTTACACTGAAGTTTTCACGTTTCTAAATTCTGCAGAACAGAAGTCCGGGTTTGATGCAAAGAAATTTGCAATCATAAACGAATCAACTTTGGCAGATTAGCACTATCAGCTTTTATAAGTCTTTCTCCATTTCATTTTGACTGACTAACTAATAAAATCAACACAAAATTATTATTAAAATAACAGCACCGTACAAAAGTAACAGTGCAATTTGTTTGTTTATTGAATCATGACGTCACGCATTCTGATTGGCTAGTGAGCCGTTTAAGTTTTGTTATTCCACTGATGTAAAATTTCTTATTTATTTTTAAGAAAAAAAATATTTATAGTGTTTAATTTGTAAATTCACATAGATATTCTGAATCAGCATCTTGAAATCTACATAATTCAATTATTTTCTTGTTTAATTGTTAACCATGTCAAATACCGAATTCCAACAAGTCCAAACACGGTTAGAATTTGTTGTTCTGTTATAGAGTTCCAGTGTTAATCATCCCGCTCTATAATCAAACCCTGAAAATCGCTCATTATCGCCGGACTATAACACCAAGACAATTCCAACATGCTCAATCATGGCTAGAATATGTTACTTTGTTATGGAGTTCCTGTGCCTACCTTCTAGCTTCGTCCTCTAATCAGTCCAATGACATCGTAATACTGTGTAGTCATCAAAACTACACATGATTGCCAGGCTTTAACATCTAACAATTAAGTGTGTGAAATTCAGTTTCTAAGATTGCGTTACACACAAAGATGGATACAGATGAAACAAATAAAAGCATGTTGAAATAACAGAGATGACATCTGTATATACTTCCACATTAAATTAATTCACTGCATTTGTACTGTTATCGCTAAA